>JAVQJF010082697.1:0-25788 GCA_036023855.1 Gadopsis marmoratus | reverse complement strand
AAAAGGGACTGAGCTCTCTGCACCTTAGCCCTGCTGCCTCCACGGACTCGGACCTGCCTCCTTTTTCCACACAAACCATCCTTTATAGCTTAGAGATGCTGATGGGAGGGGAGGGGAGGGGGGGGACGGGAGAGAAAAATGTATTGTTCATTTTTTTTTTTTTGTTAACTTGTACACTGTGCAAGGTTGAATTATCCTGTACAGACTGTAAAATGTAATATTATTTTGTACAACTTAATTGAAAGAAAAACAAATCTACTTGTAGATCTTTGTGCCTTGATTATGGCTGTACCTGTAAATGAGCTCAGATGTAAGTATGTTTTCGACTGCGCTGTACAGCTTGATGTCAATCTCTATCAGCAGCGGAAGACTGCGGGTAGGGGACTTTCTCTGTAGAGTTTAGTTTTTTCTGGTTTATAAAAAAAAAAAAAAAAGGAAATGCTGTTTAGTAAAAAATAGGGAAAAAATCCTAAAAACCTGTATACATTATGCAAATTAACCACTTACCTGCAGTGAAGACCAGATGTTGCAGCGCCATGCCTTTTTTTTTTTTCTTTTCTTTCTTTTTTTGGTTTTATTTTTCCTCCTTTTTTTTTTTTTTTTTGAAATTTCTTTTTGAATTTCACAGCTTTAAACAAACATTGGAAATCCATTGAAAGTGTCCAAATTGCAACCTGGTGTTGTTTTAATAGGAACGTTTTTTCGATATGAAGTGTGTCTGAGGTCTGTGCTGATGTGCGTGCCTGTGCACATGTGTACATAAAACAAACATAGACTCACAGACGCATTGTGTGTGTGCGTGCGTGTGTGTGTGTGTGCGTGCGTGCGCGTGTGTGTGTGTGAGAGCGAGTGTGTGCGTTGTGTGTAAAATTTTATAAATGTATGTACATGTAAATTTATAGGTCTATATAAATATATATGTACAATTATACATGTTTAATTATGTGTGTGCCTAGGTGTACATACCTATGTATGTATACGGTAAATATGTATACATACACACATAGGAAAGCATGTTTAGGATGGAGATGAATAAATGAGAGCGTGCAATATTAGTAATTCTTTGGTCCTTTGGAGCCAGACCCGATGGCACAGGCACTATGAATGTGTGAGCGGCACCCAACAAGACGAGCTCTTCTCCTTGTACAAACAGCATCAGCCTTTTCTTCTGCTACAGTACACGTCTATCCCCGAAAGAGAGTGAACTGACTGGAGGTGCAAAAACCTTGTTTGGCCTGGGAGGATGATTAAATTATATTTTTATTTTCTTTAAATAAAGAGGCACATTAGAGGACTTAGCTTTATTTCCCCTTTGGTGTCCAGTTGTGTCCACATTTGTTGCCACTGAGGGTTTACATTTTTTTTTGTGGATGCTGCGGTAGAGTTGATGTGAGGGGCCGTACTGTACATATCTGCGTTTACACGTGTGGGCGAGTCGTGCTGGGTACATTCAGTACCTTCACAGGGTTTTGGTAAAGGCCTTTTTCGCTGCAGACATTTAACTGTTATTGTCCAAGTCAAAACTAATTCCTGTCTTTTCTTAAACATTTTTCCTTGACCCCGATGGAAACCGTGAGGTCGAGAGAATCCGACTGCGCTGACACTAGGCTACGTAATGATGTGATGGTGGATGTTCTTGACGTGGGTGTGCTGTGGTCGCTGCCGCACGGAATTGTGGGATGGCACGTACCCCATTCTGAAGGTGATGAGACGGGACGCAATGCAGCACCTTTTCCTTGGCGTTCGGAGAGACTTCGACCAGCTGTTCTCACGGCTGCCTTAGATGCTTCCGGGGCGTTTCACTCAGTTGGGAGCCTTTCTGAAACTGGAGCAGCTCAATGGAATTCAGCCATCGTTGGTTTTAGCATTTACGCCGGTTCCTTTCCTACCGTGTGTCTGCTGTTGAAAAAGGCCTTTTGCGTTGTCCTGATACATCATGTTGTTCTGATTTAAAGGCCCCTCACACCCTGGGGGGGGGGGCGGGCGGTTACCAGAGCTCAATTTCATTCCAGTCAAACTAAGTAATCTACATCACCTGTGTGGGTCCACTGCAGGTGTTCAGGACCTTTTGGACGAAACAAGGGAACAAATTCGGGATTATATATGAAAAATACTTTGTGTAATTTACGTTATAATACGTTACTGCTGATACAGTGAAGGTCAGACTGACTGAACTAAATGTAGAAAACGTTTCCCTTCCCCACTTCTCATGAGCGCACCGCTGACGTGACTCCAGGTTAAGATCTTTGATTCTCCAGACTAAATATATCCCAGTCACAAAGCGGACAAATATTATATATATTAGGAGTGGGCAATATGGAGGAAGTGATTATTCGTGTAATATTATATAACTAAATGTATCACGATAGAGCACATTATGACAAATTATTGTCTGCTGTTGATTGACAAAGAATTATTTGGTGACTTTTTAAAACCATTTAGGTCAATTAAGCACAAATACTATATTATCCTATATTATACTAATAATGAGGATTCTGTTGGTCACAAAACAAGTTTATTTGAGGAAATCATTTTGAGCTCTGAGGAATTGTGACTTGCAGGCTGAACGATTATATTGTTATTGAAAAAATAACCGCTAAATTAATTGATAATGAAAATAAATGTTGGTGCGGCCATAGTCTCGAATAATCCAGTTATTTAGATACCTGATAAATCAAGGTACGTCGTCATATTGATGCAAAAATAATCATCTAAAAAGACATTTAAACAGGAACGGTGCAAAGAGGATTGTATCTCAGTATCAGGAACATGTGCCCAATATGTTCTACGTATGTTGCTACTTTTTTTATTTGACATGATTTTGCGTTTGTTTAAATAGAAATGAAATCGATTACACCGAGTCATAGAGCATGTCGACCGTCTGGTTTACAGCATGACGCCCCAAAACAGACCTTCAAGAGTCTGATTTATTATGTACAGCTCATCAGAAACGTCTTTTAACAGTGTGGCAAAAAACCCTCACAAACATTTTGGCACAGAAAGTCAGCAATAAATATATTCAGGTGTGCGTCGTAAAAACAACGAACCCAGGTGGATTATGGGACGCCAACGATGGAAACGAACAAAGTGTTCCGAGTTCAGGGGGATGATCAGTGAGTTTACATCAGGTCACAAATAACATTTAAGAGTGAAGAGACTTGAACCACCGTCTGACTTTACCACCTTATATCACACCAGATGGACAACGTTAGTATTCACATATGTACTTGTTTGATTTGTCTAACTTCCTGGTTCAGCCAGTCACAGCAAATGTGTTGTAAAGTCAGTCTACTTTCCTGTGATTCTCCATTTTCGTGACACATTAAGCTCCACCTGAATGGCACTCGCAAGGTTTTGTAACAACAATTTGGCCCACATCATCATCATCACCATCACCATCATTGAGTCCTTTAAAGACATTTAAAAAATATATATATATATATATATATATATATACAGTGTATATATATATATATTCATGTCCTTCACAGTGTCGCAAAACATTTGGACAAACCAAAACCGAGGTTGCGTGAACAGATTCTTGACCCGTCCAGAAGAGGAAAGTCCCATCTACAGATCCTCAGCCCGGGTGCTTACCAACAACCGGTGACCCCCTGCGCGGTGCACTCTGGGTAACGGGGAGTTTCACAGGGACTTGTGCTTCCCCAGCAAGCAGAGGCTGAGGCACTGCAGCAGGCCCTTCATCCACAGACAGTGAGCCAGGAACAGCAGCAGCAGGCAGGCGCCGGCCGAGCAGTAGACGCCGATCACCGTGCTCTCCTCCGGCATGAAGCACTTGGACAGAGCGTAGCTGCCGGGCGACACCGACGCCTGAGAGGGCGGAGAAGTGACAGATCAGTCAGTGTCGATGTCCTCCAAAAGTAGCAAACGGGAACTCTTATATGGGTCCTCGCTGCATAGTTCTGTCTTAATTTGACAAATCCCTGATTTTGGTTTTTTTAATAGCCCTGTTGTAATATCGGGATTTGAAATACTCTTTGGATTGATCACTTTTGGGGTAGGTAGAACACATTTCCAGTAAAAAGACAATGTCACCACAAGGATATCTTAGTAGCTGTTCTGGAGCTTTCAGTTATATTTATGTAAAAGTGCTCAGAACTGGTTGGACTCCATCTGCTGATGATGATCAGAAGTAAAAAGCAGCGTGAAATGTTGTCAAATAAATACTCAGGTACTTAGTTACAGTAACAATGAGCTGGAACTCGCTATAAAGAGAGACGATGACGATGATGATGATTCTCTGTAGCTTCATCACTATGGGAAGAACTTCCACATTATCAGTTCACACATTGTTCCTACAAGAACGCTGATCCCGGCTGCATCATCTGTGTCTCCTGCTGACGTCCTTCTCCTCCAGATGTCGTCTGCACTCACCAGGATGAAGCTGGGGTTGTTTCTGTTCCTCCAGCTGAAGGACGGCACGCTGACTTCTGGGTACTTGTTGTCGTGGAGAACCTCACATCCGCTGTGGGTGTGTCCACTCAGGATGAGGCGGGGCTTAAACCACTGCAGCAGCTGAGGAGAGAAAAAGCCCACATCAAACCTCAGACACCAGGTTGCTGCTGGCTTACATCACCACCACCACCACCACCACCACCACCATGTGCTGTGCCTGTATGGGACTATCTCTGACAGCAGGCTGATGCAGAAGAAATCCGAGCTTTAAGAACAAGAGAGAGAGAGAGAGAGAGAAAGAAAAGCCCCAGCAGAGGAACTCACCCTGTGTGAGGCCTCCTTAGACAACACGTCGTACTTCTCCCGGAACAGCAGGTGTCGCTCTTCAGGCGGCGCGGCGTCCAGTCCTGTGCAGCTGGCATCGCTCACCCTGTAGAGAGGATAGTGCTGGAGAACAGGGCAGACAGGATTATCGCCTCTTGTTTTGTTCAGAGATTTTGAAAGCTCCGATCAAAAGTCAAAAAGAGGGAAGGCGGTTTTCGCCAAACAAGACGCATGTGCAGCCAAGAGACGAGTGACAAAGAAGAAAAGGCGCGAAACTGATTTGACACTTGCTGATCAGCTGAAAGTTAATTGTCAACTTCTTGTTTAAGTCATTTATCAAGTGTTTGCTGGTTCGAGCTTCTCAGATCAGAGGGTTTGCTGCTTGTTCTTTCTCATTTGTATGATTGTAAATTGAGTATTTTTGAGTTTTGGACTGTTGGTGGAACAAAACAAGCAATATTTGACTTTTCCGTCGGGCTCCCTGAGCTTGACACGTGCCATTTGTTATTCAAATCAAACAAGACGAAAACATTCATTCAGCCCATTTCCTCACCGTCTGACAGTATCATGCATATATTCTGCATCAGCTTGTTAAGTTAAATATTCAAACCATCATATTATACATTTCTCCACGAGTTCAGCCCGACATATTTGCTATCTCTAGAAACTTATGGATCTTCGCTTTTCACGTTTCAAATAAAGTTCTGTGGGTTTCAACAGCGGTGGGTTTGTACCGTCGGTGCACTTGAACCTCTGGAGGCTGCAACGATTGTCACCTCACGGATCTTATTGTTCAGATGAATCTGCCAACTGTTCGGCCTCCAACTGTCAGAATATAATGACAAATGTCTTCACATGTGTCAGCTGGCCAGTAATCGTAGGGTTGGTGGTTCCTGTCCACATGCTTTCTTTCTCCCTGCGTTTGCTTATATGAGGGGGGGAAATCTCAGGGCCAACGATTCCAAAAGGGATTTGATTTACAATCCTGTGAAACAGAGGGCTGCTGCAAGTGTTCACGTTTGAGAAACCAGCTGATGTTCTGCATCTTTGCTTGATCCGTGAGCTCGGCCGGTAAATGAAGAACGCTTAAATTGTTTAAAGGGTGTGTTCATGCCCGTGCTGAAGGAATAACTGCAGCGACCAGTGCTCGCTGCACGCACGCATGAATTTGTGAGAATAGCGTGTTAAGACAGACCGGCTACAAGCGTGTTCTTAAAGCAGCGAATCGCTTCAGCGCTGATTCTGCCCGCTGCCACGTGGTGAAGCGCGGAGCCACGTCGGCTTGAGAAGAGCGAGCACGCAACGCAGAGGCCACGTGCCGTTTTACCTGCAACATGATGGGGGGCGTTGGAGGATAGAGCTGCGAGCCCTCACAGCTGTCCGTCACTCCGCCGCCCGACTGCGAACTCTGCGGAAGAGACACAACACAGAGGAGCTCACGGTCGACATTTTCATCTCATTTCTCTCCGCAACCTCCGCTTCAGGAAGGCCTGTGTTTGTTTGCAGGAAGACAGAGGAGCGACCAGCCACTGTCCCCTTCAGTGTGCCGCTCGAGCGCCAGCGATGTTCCCCCCACCTGAAGAGAGCAGTTGAGGTCTCTGGAGAGTTTGATCAGCTCCTTCTCCACCGACTGGCAGATGGGACAGCCGTCGCCGTGCAGGGCCACGCTGTTCACCAGCAGGAAGCTGAGGAGGGCGGCAGAAGGCAACCAAACAGAAGGGTGTCAGTGACTCCGGCAGGGAGTTTTCAACGTTTTCTATCCTGGGTGATTTAATGAACGTCGGTGGATCGTTGACGAGTACGCTCACACTTAATCCCGCGTGGAGGAAAAAGCGTAGCTGCACGGGGCCCTTGTTAAAGGCGGCTTAGACCGTTTCCTGTTTTTACTTCAGATCACACCCATCAGTCATTGCAACACAAACAAGGTTATTTGTCCGGTTGCAGTTACTCTTCAGTATGAATCACACCATAACACCCAAAATGGTTTCTTCTTATGCAAGACTATTGTGAAAATACATGGCTTTATATCGGAGTTTATCACTAAATATCTTCCATCATAAACACAGTTTTATAATAAAGCCAAGTTCAAGGTTCTTTAAATGATGCAAACTTTGAGGACTTTAAGAACTCAATAACAAACAAAAATGACTTTTATAAGAAGGAGATGTTCTTGTGGATGTGTGTTCATCAGTGTGAAAGTCGAAATGCAATTTGTCATTTCTGCCTACTAGCAGATATTTATGGCCTCTGGAACCGTTTACTGTCTGTTGTCGTGTTTAGAAGCACTTGCTTTTGGAGCCGGCTGACTCTGGGGATTAGACCTGTGACCTTGCAGCCCGCCGAGTCACGTTCCTGCAGGTTATCATGTACGGCGCCACTCACTTGACTCCCTTCCTGGTGACGATCCTGGTGGAGGAGGCGTTGAAGACCTTCTCAAAGCGCTGCAGCTTGAACCAGTCCATCCTGCAGGGAGACACATCGCTCGTCAAACCCGCTGCTCAGTCTGCAGACGCCTGTCTGTCACATGCTGTTACTACATCACTTCCTGCGCACACCAGCTGCTGCATGTCACACCTTTGACTTCACGTGCTGAACTGCAGGATGGTTTTATGCATCTCATTGTGTTTCTTCCCTTGGTGACAACAGTTTGCAACAAAGAGAGCGTAACAAACGGGGTGGACACCATGAACGCAACATCTCCGCCACAAACATACAGGCTCAGAAATGACCATAAAGTTGAACAAAGATCTCTGTGATACAAGTTTATTCATAACTAAACACACAAGCTCTCCGCAGGTGACACCTCACTTGTAATCGTGTCATATGAATAATTTAAACTTATAGACTTTGTTGTAAATACAACAAAATAAATCTCATCACAAAGTCACTCTTCCAAAGTTTTCAGCCAAATAAAGTTGTTTTTTTTTGCCAAACTCTCATTTCCAAGATGATGAATTAACTTACAAGTTCAGTCTATACAAATTTTACAAATTATTTCAGTTTAATAGTTTAAACTGGCAGGACCTGTGTTGAGTGGCACCTGTTTAGGACTCGAAACACAAAGTTTTAAGACTTTGTGTTTCAGGACTTGCAAAACAATGACTTTGTCCCAAGAAGTCCAATTTTATGGATACTGAGTCTAAAAAATATCAAAGTTGGCTTAACAAGATCGACCAAGTTAACTTTTTATGTAATTGTAGAACATAACCTCCTCAGGTCGTTAAAGAATACGGCTGCCGTTAATATACATTTTTCTTACTGTCAAGAAATACCACAAACCATATACTACTACCACTACTACCACTACTACCACTACTACCCTGGCTGTGTCAATGTCTCAAATTGGGCCACAAACACACAGGTTCATGTTTTAAAACAGCTGGACACTGTGGTTGTTAACAACCCAAAGGCTGCATTTGTCACAGGCGTGTCAGTACAAATGGGTGTTTCCTGTTTCCTGTCGCCTGTCCCGTGATTTCGTGTCCTGTCTCAGTCGCCCTCGTGTCTCCCTGAATTGTGGAAGTGCTGTCACCTGTCCCCCCGTGTCCACCTGTGGTCCATCCCCTCGTTAGTGTCTCGTGTATTTAAGTGTGTTCACTTAGCCTAACCCTGTTCCGGACAGGATTTGTGGAAGCCCTATTTTCAGCCGTGGATGAATACACGTCTGGCGCCCTGGTGAGTACACTGTATACAGCAGCAGGACGCGGGTTATGCGGGAGTGACTCCACGTTGACTACAGTGCCCGTGTTCGTTGTAGATCAAGTCTTTCTATTGCGCACAGCCAGCTTTGCCCTCTAAAGATTCCCCAAATTCCTAAAATTTGACCTCACTGTCCTCACAGGTACATGTGGACCTGACTGCTTTCACTGTGTATCTCGGTGGACTCCCTCCTCATTGGTTCATTTCCTCAAAGGCTGCTGTAAGTGTTTGCTGGCTCTGCAGCCGACGTGGCTCGGCCTGCCTCGTGACCGAAAGCTGAACAATAGACAGGTTGGTGTAAAACCTGTTCGTCTTACTCATAATGGAAACCGATGTCGTGATTTCCAACCAGTACGACCAGTTCTGTGTCGGTGGAGTGTCTGAACATCCGGTGGAAGCGGCGCACGTCGTCCTCCCAGTGCTGCATTCAGAGAGAGAGAGAGAGAGAGAAGACCTTCAATAAGACAAAGCTCCCCTGGGAAGCCCATGAGGGTAACTGGGGGGTCTGAGGGTCTGAGGGTCTCCCTGATGCTACGTTTAATTAGCGTTGACACAAAGAAAGGTGAAATGAACATCACTTTAACAATCAATTTCATTTCAATTTCAAACATCTGCTGGTTTTTTTTGGTGTTTTATATGATTTAAAATTGAATTTGTGTCACTACTTTAATTACATAACACTTAATGATCAAACGAGAAAACAATCACAAGCTGCGGCCCTGATTTTAGTATCGCTTCTTGGAACTTGGTTCCCTTTACACCGTTTGCTGACGTGTGGACCACAGGACTAATCCAGGCGAGGCGAAGCGGATTCATCGAAAATTGAAAATAATCGGTACGTGCAGTCCTGTTGCAAACATGACAAGAACTGACGGATGGATTTAGGCTTGAAACGAGCTCTAGTTGTGGACCCGCTGTGGATGAAACGTTTGAGTCGGTGGGATACAAATTACAGAAGATTACGGGGGGATTTTCTGTCCCTCAACACGTCCCCGTCCTGCTGTTGGACTTGATGGATGGGTCCCTACAGCAGGATGGATGGACCATGGCGGGCTGAGAGGATGCAGCCTCTCGGCCTGCATCCACATACATGATGATGATGATGATGATGATGATGATGATGATGCTTGTGAGGGAACAACAAGCATCATCATCATCATCATCACTGTGGGTTTGCAGAAAGTGAACAGAAAATGGCCTCTGCGTTACCTTCTGTGAGCTCCACTTGCCTTCGTCGAAGATGTCCCCGAGAATAAACACCACTTCGGGCCTGAGCAGCCACAGCGCGGTCTGGAAAGCCCGCTCCATCTGCCATTCCCTGCGCGTGTGGAGACAACAAGTGAGCGTTAGTTATCGGCGGCTCCTGCTCCCGGATCCCTCCTGCTGGACGGACGGACGGACGGACAGACGGACGGATGGACAGACGGACGGATGGACAGCGAGCAGTGGCGATGGGCTACGGGGGGAATAAAGAAGGCAAATGACGGCATATCACCTCCTCAGCTTGTCGAACCAGTGTCCCCCGACGGCTCCGAGGAGGTGGGTGTCCGACAGAACCATGGCGCGGACCGCAGAGTCCGTCGGCCGGCCGCCGCTGCCCTCTGCGCCCCGCGCGCGGCTGGCGGTCGGCCAGGCGCACTGGAGGATGGTCGGGTAGTAGATGAGGTACTCGCAGAAGAAGAACGCGCCGCCGACCAGGAGGATCAGCAGCACCGCGGCCGTCCATCGGACGCTGAACCTCGGCATGTCTTTGCTATGCGGCGACCGGGACGCGCTGAAGTGGCGCACTGGCGGCGATGGAGCGGTCCATCCGGCATCTTCCCCTCATCCAGGCCCGGGCGGCTGCAGCTGTCCAGCCGCGCGCTGCTCGGGGCGGCGGGGGGGGGGTGGTTTGGGGTCAGAATGTGGGTCAGAATGAGAAGTTAAAAATGTGCCCTGTGGTCGCGCGCGCGGGGAGAGACGGACGCGAGCGCGGGCAGCAGCGCCGCTGTGTCGCGACGCTCCTCGCCGTCGAGCTGGAAACATTTCGGCCGCTCGCGTTTCAAAGTAAAGCGACGGACGCGGTTCCATTTGCAGCGTGGGTCAAAATGAAAGCCGCGTGTTTGGATAAAGGCGGGATGTAAGTGAGAATTCAAATGCTGCACAATTCTGTGCGTGTACTTTAGCTTATTTTATTGATTATTATTATTATTTAAAGTGTTGCACTTCATGTATTTAATCACTCGCCGCGTTGTTGCATTTAATTTGTCTCCGTGTGGAGAAGTTTGCACTTCGTTTTGATAAATGCTATATAAAATAATGATTATTATTTACCTGAGTATTTCCATTTGACAAACAACGAGAGCTGCCAAGTCAAGAATCATACATAGAAAAGGGGCTTTTCCAATAAAAAAAAATATATTAAAAGAGTAAGATATATCTGTTTTTAAAATAAAAAGAACTACACTGTTTGAAACACACCGCTGTTGAACATTTCTTTTTCCGAACGTGGCAAATTTGACTCAACCTGAAAGCTAAATCGGCTAACTTCCGGTGTTTCTCTTGCTAACAGCTGCTCGCTTGACTCTTGTGTGTATGTGCGTGTGTGTGCGCGCGCGAGGGGAGAGGTGGAGTAGAGACCTAAAAAACACCTGCAGTAAAAGTCACCGGACCTTCTGTAAAAGTGAAAGTGTTGCTAAAATGCTCCTCTGGTCAACTAAAGGATGGAAAGCAGCCAGCAGCTAAGGACAAATGAGACTGAGTGACTTAAAGCAGAACTGTAACACACTGCTGTGTGTGTGTGTGTGTGTGTGTGTGTGTGTGTCTCAGCTCTGGAAACTAGGAGTTTGATTCCCACAGGAAACTGCCCCAAGGACACTGTTCAAATAATGGCCTCAACGTTCAGTTACCTGCTCAGCCAGTTGCTTTGGGAGAACTATGCAACGCTCACACGTGTAAAGAGGAGTTCAGTCTTCCCACATGACCCTAAAACATTCGCTCCTGCAGCAGCACAGTTGGATTAAAGGGAAAGGCATCTCGGTTTTTTTATTTATTTATTCATTTTTTTTGGACCTGTGATTTGTTTGCCATCATGAACGAACATTTTGGTCTCTAGAAACCAAAACGGGGCGGAGGCGCAACGCCCCAGATGTGCAGACTGCCTTTGCTCCAAACAGACTTTGAGGACGTGAAAAGTACATGTCCTTCAACGTGCATAACTTGGTTTTAAACCCTGAAACTGCTCAACAAAGCTGCCCCATGTGACCCCTCACCTTTCACCCACACCAAGGGGGTGGATTTCTAATTTGGTGCTATGCTCCTTTGAAACAACCGAGAAACACAATTCGCACTCTGTGTCACAAATCCTGCTTTCATTCAGTCGGGGTTTTAGCCACTATTGAGGGACGCCAAGGTCACGTACTCGGCAGGTGTTCTGGGAATTTGGAGGGGTTGGCAACTGGGAGGGAGCTTAAAATCTAGATTTAAAAAAAAAAAAAAAGGCACAATTTGTATGCTAATGTGGGTTTTTCAGGCTAGTAGTCAGTATTTCATTCCTGGCAGCGTGGAGCGGGCTTTAAAACACCATTTAGACCTTCAGGGCGGGAACTGAAATGTTACGCCGCGGCCCTTTTTACAGTAAATGCCTCCCCACATGTTGGGGGGAAAAATACTCTTTTCCTTCCTGGGCCACGGCCATCATTTAAAAAAAATACTGAGTTCAAGAGTCCAAATCCCCCCCCAGGAAATGTGTTCAGCTAAGTGTTAAATGATTTTCCCTATAATTGTGTGTGTAATTATATGCAATTGTATGCATATCGCATGCACTGTTAGTGCAAGGCCAGGGAAGAGGGCAACGCTTAAATACATAAATGTAATAAATTTAGGCTTTGAAACAGCACTCATGTTGAGGTATGAAAGTTGTGCACAATATAATCGCACAGCTGAGTCTAAAAAACAAACAAAAACCAGCCGATATAATATCCACTAAGTGGTAGTGTTGATTTATTTTTTTTTTTTTAAATGCAATGTCCTGCTTTGGTTGCTAAAACCCCAGAGTGCCACAGAAAATACAGAGGACATGACCTCAGTGTCCCCTCTTTTCTTCAAATCTGCAGGAAACACCGATTCGTGCCGCCGTTGGCCTAACGAATGAAGAAGAAGACATTTCCATGTGAGTCAGGAAGAAAACAACACCCGGCTCATGTTGAAGGGAGGCTGTTACAGTATGTGCTGGATCTCTGTGACACTGTGTCCAACCAGATCTGATTCATGTTAATTTTTCTCTGTGGTCAGCCTCCAGACACGCTCATTAGATAAGTGTAAGTGTAAGCGCCTCTGTTCCTGAGCCCTGCCAACGCTGTTCCATTTCAACGCTGTTAGAATGTTCCTCGAGTTATTTCAGGTTTGAAAATGTTTTCAGGGGCAGGTCTCGTCTGACCAGGTTGCATTTTCGGGCCTCTTCAGGCATGAGAAAGGATTCGCTGATTCTGTGTTTGAATATTTATTTAAATTCAGTGTCTAAATGTAGTTAAGCCTGAAGAATTCATATTTCTTTTTTTAAAAATGCGTTAATTACAGGTTTAACCCAGGAGTGGACATCAAAATGGAGGGAATCGTTCCTCCTTTAACTTAAAGGAATAGTTTGAAATTATAGGAAATAAGGTTATTCGCTTTCTTGCCGAGAGTTAGATGAGAAGATCGGTACCACTCTCATGCCTGTAGGAAGCTAGAGCAGCCGCTTAGCTTAGCATAAAGACTGGAAACGGGGGGGAAACAGCGAGCGCGGCTCAGTCCGAAGGTAACAAAATCCAACACCTCTAAAGCTCACTAATGAATGTTATCTCTAATTAGTTATTTCCATAAAAATGTGCCAAACTGGTTCCTGGCCTGAACCTGTTGCCTGGCAACCAGCTGAAACTCCAGGAGGTTACTGCTCTCGTCCAAGAAATAGTTTGGCAAAACCCCCACGTAAAACAGCATATTGTCTTTACAAAACTAATCTCCTAAAATCTTGAACTATTCCTTTAATTTTCCAAATCATAACACAAAAAACGGCCGTGACAAATCTAAAGTGTTCAGTTTAATGAGGCATCTACGTTACAATAGGGTCTCCATATGCACAGTTTTTCTCAATACCCAGGTTGAACCAATTTCCTTTTCGTCCTTTAAAGGCACTGGTGACTATTCTTGCCCAGCCGTGTTCTCCCTGAAAACCAAACGAAACACACATTATTTATTCTGCGTGCAAGAAACCCAACACCGTGAAAATGACTTCTTAAAAACACTGGCCGTTCTTCCCCCGAACGGCTCCTACGTGAACCCCGTCTCAACTAAATGGACAGGAGAGAGAATTCGCCACTTGCAAAGGAGTGACGTGTGCAAATTCTAGCGACAGTGCAGCAGATTTATGGCAGCAGGCTGAGCAGGCAGGGTGTGGTGCACAGAGTGGGGGGGGGGGAGAAACCAACCCAAAACTCTCCCCAGGAGTTCCTGACAATCCAGTACTCTGTCCCGTCTTCTGCCACGCCCCAACCGGCCACGGACACGATGTGATTCGGCAGCGACAGGGGGTGGAACTCTGAGAACACCCCTCCAGAGTATTCCTCCAGGCCGTCGGTGGCCATCAGGGCACAACTGAAGAGAGAGTCAGGCGGCTGCAGTCAAATCTTACAACACTTTCTTTTTCATTAACAAACGTTTCCACTCGGCCGAAGAAATACAACGTTGGCCATAAATGATATTAAATCTGACAGTCTGTCTGAATCTATGCTCCAAATAAAATAATTAATTTTTGCTAGACTGATTTAATACTTTAAGACCCCGCGGATGCCCTGATTTTGATCCTTAAAATGTGATGATGAATCAAAGAGAGAACATTCCTATGGGCTCAAGTGAGGGTCAAAATGTAGACCTTTTATTGGGCCGTGCTTCCGGCTGTAGAAGCAGATTGGCACTTCCAACTTAAATGCCTCTCGTGCAGCGAGGGAACTTTGACTTCCACGCGCTGCTCTGAATCTGCAGTCAGCTGTTCACAAAAGCAGTGATTTTGTCTTGGTATAACTTCACCGCTGATGTAATATAGGTACCAATATTACAAATTGTCACTTTATTTCACAGCTAGACATCTTTTCCACTAGGAAACTTGAATTCTTTCATGCTTCCAAAGGGTGATTTACAGCTACAGGTCAATCTTATTAACTCTCATTTAAGCCCATTTCAAATGACAACTGATGAAAAGGTTTCTGAAAAGACTGATTCAAACACATCGGCGGGTATTGGAAAAGTGAAATGACGACTTTTTAAGGCCTTCGTACTCCGGCATGGAATTCATTTAAAGATGATATAAAAGCTGTCAAAGCCAGAACTTTACAAAAAGAATAACAGCTAATTCATATCATTTACTATATTTTAACACTTGCAGTGAAATAACATTACACTCGGCGGTTTTAGGAATGATTAAATATGTATCTATCGACTAATTAAAAAAAACTTGATTAAGAATCGCTGCGTCAGGAGTTACGGCGGAATCTTACTTCACGCGGACGGGCGAAGGTGGTCGGATCACTAGAAATGACTGAGGAGGACGATTTGCTCTACCTGATGGGCCCGTTGGTGTGAATTTCAGCTTTCATCTTGTCTAGTCCAGAAACGAGGCCGTAGTCTCCCACTTTCCACACGGTGTAGTTCTTCACAACGGCACACGACCGGACGGAGCACGTGCCGCACTGGTTAAACTGCTCAAACTCTAAAACAAATGGGGGGGGGAAATGTTATTTAGATTAATTTACAGTAAATTATCCCCAATAATATCCTATTTATTTATCTACTTTCCAAAAACAACATTCCTGCCATTTAATGGCTTTGTGTCACGGGGGTGCCGTCGTGTTAAAGCGGAAAGGGGCCGTTCCCTAAAGTTGGGAGCACACTTTGGTCTCAAATATAACTGCATGCTGTGGCATTCAGATTTCCTTTATTGGAACTAAGGGGTCCAGCCCCAACCATCAATAAAAGACAGACCCAGACCACACACACACACACACAAACGCATTATATACATTTGGCCATATAGTGTAAATTTAGGAGCAGACGGATTTGGAGTGAAAAAAAAAAAGAAATTTTTTTACTTTGGTTTTTTGCTTGGTAGTTGTTGCAGGTTTCATCAGGAACGCCTCTCTCGTGTGCGTACGCGTAGACTCTCAGGTGATCTCCTCCATAACAAGAGCCTGCCCTCCCACAGTCTATCACGTTCTGGACTGACAGGTAGGCCAACGGCCACGTTCCTCCACGCTTGATGTTGATGCGGTCTTGCAAGAAAGAATAACAATGAGCAACAGTTGCATGTTGAAATGGCAAACTCTCTCACGGTCGTTTGTTTCTCTTGCCAGCCTGCAGGCTAGATGCTGCTCTTCATGCTCACAGTGCGACTGCTGCCACATGAATGTGATACTGTGAAACCTGCACAATATCTATATAATATAATGTGTGAACAGACTGTGTAATATATATATATATATATATATACACCGATCAGCCATAGCATAATGACAGCAGGGCACCCGGACCGGGCCCCGCGTGCAACAAACTGTGATGCTCTGTGTGTTCTGGCTCCTTTCTATCAGAACCAGCATCGACCTTTTCAGCAGTTTGAGCTACAGAAGCTCTTTTGTTGGCTCGGACCACACGGTCCAGCCCTCGCTCCCCACGCGCATCAGTGAGCCTTGGCCGCCCATGACCCCGTCACCGGTTCACCTTCCTTAGAGCACTTTTGGTCGGTACTGACCCCTGCAGCTGCAGTGCTGGAGCTGCTCTGACCCAGTCGTCTGGCCCTCACAGTTTGGTTCCTTGTCAAAGTCGCTCACATCCTTCCGCTGCCCATTTTTCCTGCTTCAACACGTCAACTTGGAGGACAAAATGTTAACTTGCTGCCTCATATATCCCCCCCCCCCACTGACGGGTGCCATGGTAACCAGATAATCAGTGTTCTTCACTTCGCCTGTCGGTGCTCGTAATGCCATGGCTGATTGGTGTATATTTTAAATGCACATAATAACATCAATCCCATCCCTCTATTCTTCTGTCTTGTACCCTCCCGCCTCCATCGCCATGGTTACCAGCTAGTGCACTGGTGGCTCCCATGGCCCAGCAGGAACCACAGTACTGGGGGATGTGCTGGTTCCGTGTGACGCTCACATAATTCTTCCCCTTGATGTTCCTCCAGTCCCAGGACGGGGGAAGGTCTGACACCTTGACATACTCGTGTGGGCGGGCCTGCGTCCTAACGTGAGGAAAGGATGAGGCTCACATCTAGCTGGGATTAGAAATCAGTCTGCCCTCGTAAGGAAGGACCACATGAGTCTTGTAGTAAATATAGAAACATACAGTATATCTGCAATAACATACAGAAAGACATAATTTCACAGGAAAGTCACATTTCAGTTATACGTTTCAATAAGAGATGCTCTTTATTTACATCGGCTAGAACTGTCGAGTTAAAATCACAAAAAGTCATTGAGTCAATTTAATCTGATTAATTTGCTTTAATTTTAGGAAACTCATGTGTCGAATTTAGCCAGGATCAACTGAAGGACTTTAGATTGATTTACTGGGTATGTCCACATTAACACTATGATAATGATATACACAGTAACCTACAGTAACTATTACTAACGTTACACCAGGCTAAGTTACTATTACCTGTACGATATTACACAAACCTGTGGAATATTTTAGGGATATTAAACTGTACTCGGGTACTTAAGAGACAGCGACAACGGTTAAATATCCAAAGTAGCCTAAAACGGAGAGTGACGTCGAATCCCAGCTGCTGCCCTCGGAGGTAAACAACGCGCCCAAAACGCCAGACTTTGTGAAAATGGACCTTTTCTCGTCCCGTACCTGACAGAGTCGGGTCTGTCGTCCCTGCTGGGTTTGTAACAAGGCTCAGATAAAAGGCTGGAAGACCTCATTTGCAATGAAAACGAGGCTAAACAAAACAGCAGCGGTCCAGCTCCCAGAGACGCCATGTTGACTCCGCCCCCCTCGTCCGACGCACGCACAGGACGCCCCCTGGCGGCACCTGCTACAATGACGGGCTCCACTGAGCGCCGTCACACTGCGATTTAAAATTCAATATACTAGAATCATAAAAGCACGTTGTAAGTCACGAAGACGCGTTTATGTGACTGTAAATGAAAATGACGTCGGTCAAGAACTAGAAATGGAAACATATTTGTTTAAGAATCCAGGACACAGTGGGGGAAGAAGTACTCGGATCGTTTACTTGAGTAAAAGTAGAATACCACAGTGTAGAAATACTCTGTTACTAGTAAAATACTTTTACTGAAGTAAAAGCACAAAAGTATTCACATTAAAATATACTTAAAGTCAGAAAGTAAAAGTATTGTATTGAGTGGCCCATTTCAGAATCATATTATATTATTGGATAATAATTATTGATGCATTAGCGTAGGCATTACTTAAATGTTGCACATGGTAAAAATGGGGCTAATTTAAATGAGCAGATAAAAAAGAAATACATGAACGTATTCATGTGAAGTGCGAAGACAGAGGTGGAGAGTTAATAGTCAAGTAACTGTTTTGGGATCTGCCTTCTGTTACTTTACATGAATATATCCTTTTTTGCCACTTTTATTACATTTTAGAGGAATATATCCAGTCTTTTATCTCACAGCTGCAGTTAGTAGTAACTTAGCAGAGTACATAATATATGAATTAGTCCCACCTGTCCTAGCAATGCCATTAAAAATACATAGATATTAGAAGGTACTCTGGTACACGATTCAGTTTCAAATCTGGACATTTCTAGAACATTAAAAGTGACAAATGTTTTTTTTTCACAGCACTTAAATTTAATATATATACCCATATATTCACATATATTTGCATAGATGCTAATACTTTACTTTCCACCCCCAAACATTTGGAATCCATGTTTAACCGCGTTACTGTCAACGACAATCAAATAAATAATAAAAATTCCTTAAATTACAAAAGGTAGCATTTCACCATTTGTAACATTTTATCATTTGTATCGTTTTAAGCACTTTAACATGTGTTCGATTCTTTAAGTTCCTCGCCTTTGAGTACTCTTTTTATTTATTTATTTATTTTTTTGCTTTCCACCACAGTGATCAATAAATAAATGTGTTCTAAATAAAAATGGGTGTTAGAGCTGTGCAGGTTTTTCAGGGTCAGCAGGAAACTTTTAAATAACATACTCAGTTCCCAGTTACAGTACAATCACATTACACCTAATGCAGGGCCTGATGATTGGTTGCTGTTTTTTTATTGATAATATGCAGCTCTTAACAAGGTTATTATATCATAGGATGAGGCTCAACTTCAATCAAGGTCTGTTTTTGTGAGGGAGGAGCGCTATTGTTTGTGCTTTTAATGATTAAAACTAGAATCAGATTAGATGTGCATTAGGCACCTAATGAACCCTCAGCAGGAACACTAGATAAATCACTCACCAGTTGTTATTTGTTGGGTGATCCATCTTCAGATTGTGGTCTTCCTCCTGATGATGCTGATGCTGAGCAGCTCATGTACTGTAAAAGCTGTTCGGCAGTAAGAGGAAAGGATGTTAGTATGTTGATGTGCAGTGTAATCTGCAGAGGATGGGCTCTAAAAATGAGCTAGAGGCTTTCTGCTGGGTCCCAACAAAGGCAAATATACAAACCCAAATTAAAGTGACTGAACGGTTTCACGCCACCCATTAATCTTCACTGAGAGGTGACTTCACCCTGTTTTCAAGGTAAAACTGTTCTAAAATGCAGTGGTCAAAGAACATTTACTCTAGTACTGCACTTGTACCTGTACTGTACTTGAGTATTATAGTTTCATGCCATAAAATATTATTTCTAGTTATACATAACCATCTGAAGGAAAGGTTTGTTAAAAGAAAATATCATACTTACACTACCCTACTTAATTATTGTAATAATCCTAATTCTGAAGGTGGTCATTGTGGATAGCAAGCACATTTACTTTGGTGCCTTAAGACACATTAAAGGCAGGACCATTTCTTGCAACTAAGTTTTTTTTTATGCTATGTAATTGCTTTTTTTGTTTTTGTAAGAAAAGGAATTAACCACGGCTACTGCTACTTTGCTATTGCTCTTTTCAGCTTCACATTTAACCCACAGCTGAAAATAATGTACTCAGGGAACATCAGAAAATGCTGATATATGTGACAGCGAGGGCGGGGAGGCTGTGTGTTCCCAGAAGGAGCTGCTAACCTCAAATAATTTATTAGTTTGCATTTAAAGCTTCTATGACCTTCACCAAACAAACCTAACCCTGGCTGCTAGATGAAAGATAATAACAGAGTAAGCGGCTATAATTCTGGGCTGAAAAGCCATTCACGTCTGACTGAATCTTATTTACTAAACGTGTATTTTAATCGCAGACAGCGTTCCTCCTCATCAAGTCACTTACTCTGTGTTTTCTCTGAGAGCACACGCTGCCGACTCCTCCTAAGACGTCCATTGTGTTGTGAAACACAGAGGCTGTTGTCTGCTGCAGGACCAGAGGAATGAAGTCCCGATGACCTTTGACCCCTTAGATCATTGCTTAAAAGCGAAACTCCTCTCTGCTTTGAGGTGTCTTCGGAAGCACAAGCAGTCCTCAATAATACATGGCGTCGTAGCGTAAGGCTGCTCTTCAATCTGAGTGCTGCAAACCATTCAGGATGTAATGTTACAAACAGCCCAGGGGTAATGCAAAACATCTGTCAACACATCAGTTCCTTCTGAGACATCCTGTGTGCATTAACATGAGCATCATCCTGCCTGCCTGCTAATGCTGAGGAGATGCAAGCCGTGATGACACCACTGAACAGACCTTCAATCCTCAGTGAATGAATTCCATTATCCGTCTTCAATTTAGAAATAATAAAGTAGCCTCTAAAGCTGGCCTCTTGCATCCAGGCGGATGACCAGACAATCATGCAGTCGCTGCAGCTCAATATCTTTAGCTCTGTCCATTTGTCTCGCCTTTTCAAAAGCCAGGTATCACATCTGTAATTGATGCAGAGACTGCACTTTGTGATTGGAGTGAGTATGTCTTCAAGCGGCGACAGCGCTCAATGAATAGCCATTCAATTTTGTACAGCCATTCATAGTTTCCAATGGATGAATATAATTGACTTTGGTGATGCCCTGACCTTTCTTCTAGCGCCACCAGCAGGTCAGAGTGTTCCCTTATCCTGTCCTCAATGGATCGGAACAACATTTTCTGCACACATTCATCGTCCCCTGCTGTTGAATCATACAGACTTTGGTGATCTTCTCTCCCTCTCTCTGGCGCCACCGTGAGATTGACATTTGTGATTTTGAGTGGCATATTGTAACTATTGGTTGTGTTGCCATGGGATTTGGTGCAGACATTCATCTGCCTCTCGGGAGTGATTGCAATTGCTTCGGTGATCTTTCCCCTAGTGCCACCATTAGCTTAACATGGGGTTTTGAGTGAAATGTCTTGACAACTGTTGGACGGATTGCCATGAAATTTGGTATAGATGAGTTGTAATCACGTCGGTGATCCTCTGACTTTTCCTTAAGTGTCATCATCAGGTCAAATCTTCAATTTGTTCAATACTTTAGATCCCAAATACCATCAAAACTAATGACATTCCCATAAGCCTCAACTGTACTTTGTATTTTGTGCTAATTAGCAAATTCATGCTAAGATGTGCAAAGATCACAGGATACACCAACAGGAGGTTAATTCGCATGTGTGATAAAACACATGAAGCAACCATCACCCAAACTGGAGTTACAAGTTTTCACACGACTACAGGGATATACAGATTATCTGTCTGAATTCCACAAGAGGCGATCTGCCCACAGCCACCGCAGAAAGACACTGAAAGCCCACTTTAGCAGAGGCACCTTTTAGAGTGCATGGAAAGTGCATCCATGTAAATATTGAAAACTCACACAGTTTGGATTTCACTCGGCGATCAATAGTGAAGCAATCTGGATGTTAATCTTATTTGCACTTGTGTTTTCTTCTTCGCTAAAGCTGCTGCAGATGGGCAGTGTGGGATCTCCGGTGGAATTACAAAAAATTCAGCATTTAGAAAGATTTTCACCAGACTCGCATGAATATGTTGGCAGGGCTTCTGTGCTGTTAGGCGTTCAATCAATACTCCATTTATCCACGTAATTGTCTGCTTTTGCAAGTATTTTTTGGACAGACTAGACAGAAGGGACCATTTTTGGGGAAAGAAATCGTTGTGTGGTATAGTGGAAAGCTCGAGAAAAAGCAAATGAATTGAGCCAGCGCTCAGGTTCATCCCAAAGGTGTTGGGTGGGGTTGAGGTCAGGGGTCTGTGCAGGCCAGTCAACTTCTTCCACACCAAACTGTAAAAACCGTTTCTTTATGGACCTGACTTTGTAGTTGGGGGCATTGTCACGTTGAAACAGGAAGTGTCTTCCCCAAACTGTTGCCACAAAGATGGAAGCACACAATTTTCTAAGATATCATTGTATGCTGCAGCATAAGAGATAAAAAGGGGCACAAATTAACTACCACAACATAATGACATATAATATTATCTTTGTAAAACTATACTCTTTTCTTCGCGTAGGTTTATACATTCAGCAATATTGCGTCAATCAACAGATCACGATTTTCTACCTTTCATGACAAAGATGCACATTTTATACCTTTTTAATCATGGTCCACCACGTTCCTCCAGACTGAAATATCTCAACAACTATTAGATGGATTGCCATAAAATTCTGTCAGACATCCATGGTCCCCAGATGAACTTAACTTGTAGATTTGAGTTCAACAACTATTGAGCAGATCGTCATGAAATGTGGTAGGCCTACAGACATGTATGTGCCCCTCAAAATGCCAAAGTAATGACATCAGAATGTTAGCATTGTAATTATGAGCATGTTAGCATGCTGACAGCGCTGTGTACATCTTCACATCTTCAGCGCTTTTGTGACTGTAAACTCTTGTTTCAGAATGAATTCAACTAAAAAGCACTCTATCTTTTCCTGCTTGCTGAAACCATTCTGCACAGCTGGTTTGAGAGTCCCTGCCACTGCCTTTAAGCTATTAGAATTTCCATGTGATTCGTAGCACAATGCACACATACGGAGGTCTCAAATGAAGGAGGCGATATGAAGCAACAAATATAATTCCTGTTGCTGTTATAATAATTCGAACAGGCAGTTCAGTCGGTAGCGACTGACCTGAACCTTCACCGTGTAAAACTGTTGTGTCCATTTGGCCCAAGACGTTATCAATAACTCCCTTTCAAGAATCGGATGAATAATGGATCAAAGACAAATGTTACTTAAGATTCAAATTCATCTGAGGGATTAGATCAGCAGGTCCGGGCTTCAAACAGCAGAAACAAATTGAGGGCTGACATGTTTTGAGGTTGGTTATTGATTATGGCTGGCTGCAGTTCGGGGCCTCGTGAGCTCCCCCATGACCGCTGCAGCAGAGTATCCAGACGGTCTGGATTTCCAGGGAAAAGTGACGCCTGAGGGGGCAGAGGTTGCATGTTGATGATCTCTCAAAGTCAGCTTTTCCCTCGGCTGCATTTAGCTGTTTATTCCTCTTATTTTCATAAACTGAATCCATTCGGGTGATTAGGCCAAACGATGATTCATCACATCACAAGCGGGACCTTTGCTGCTTTAAGTGCCCTGTGTTTTCCACATGGAGGGTCATTTGGCTCAGCCCTGATGACTCCCATAATATCTTGCTTTCCTTTGGCCTAATGCACTTTGGAGGAAAGAACAGCATGGATCACTTTCTTGTCAATATAGTCATTAAGAATATCAAAGCATGCATGATTGATTGGTTTTAATCGTGTGTTAATGCTCCAGTTAAAACTTGACCACTCCTCTTTATCTTATAAGTAAACATGAGGTCAGCCTTCCCTGGCTTGCTGTGAAATGCAGATCATTTTAATAGTGGTAAATAAATGGAGTGGAGTTTGATATCTGGGAAATAATGGAAAAACCAGTTACACTCATTTCAGCATTTATATATTTCCTTCACTACAATATTTAAGTTTAAATTTGTTGGTTATTGGTTACTGCTCCTTTTAAACTCTTTACAGCAGTCAGGACCATCAAAAACATACATTTCGTCTTTAATCAGATCATTTTGCACGTACAGAGATTAATTTGTGTCTCAAGAGACACGGATAAGCATGAAACCTATCAGTGACGTTATGCCAATGAGGAGCTTCAATGAAAATGGACTTTAGAAAAGAGGAAAAAATTATATTCAGACTCTGAGAAATGTCTGTGTGTGTTGGCACACACTTCTTTCCATTATTTTAAGATTTAGCTCAAGTAAATGTTAGTGTGAGCCAACACAAGATCACAATATACAGTGGAGGCACTACTGGCATCTGTCTTAATGACCTTTTTTCAATTTCAATGACTCATTAATGACTCAAACCCAGAAATGAGCGGGACAACATGATGAATGCAGGCATCTCCATATAACTGACAGGCCTAAGAATCTACAGACATGCCGCGAGCCTGCAGGTAGGTACCGTGGTGCTTTGAGCTAAAGGCTAACGTCGGCGTGCTAACAATGAGATGCTCACATGCAGATGTTTAGCAGCTATAATGTTTAGCAGTTTTCACCATCTCAGTTTGGCGTGTTAGTTATTTCACTTTCGGTTAAGGGATCGACAAAGCCATTGAGATCCATCCTCTGGGAACCGCGAACGTCGACGTGCAAAACATCGTGACAATCTCTCACGTAAAGGGCCACATGGGGATGGTTTGGCGAGTACAAAAACGATGTCAGTTATATGATTACAGATAAAGTAATGGACAACAATTTGTTGGTTTTAAAAGAAGACGTATCAAAAGCAGAGCCTCAGTAGATTGTCCTGTCAATTTCGTTCTTAAATCCATCAACCCATTGGTCACCTAAAGGTCTACTTGCTTGTTTCGGAGGTCAGACTAGGGTGCAGAGGAGGAGCCGTGCAGCTAAAAAGGAACTTAAAAGGGAGTTTCTATCTTGCTCAAGGACATTTGAGCAGCTGTCAGAGCTCTGCATGCTATCCAGCTGACAATGATGCAAATTAACTTATATGTCCTGAACATTTTTTATTTTGGGGGGGGGACTTCCACAAGCAGATCTGAGCACTTTGGGGTTGAGGTTTGAGGCATGATACATGTCTGAAGTGTTTACTCAGCATGCAACTGGTTTAAATGTAATAAGAGACGATGTTTCTGCTGCAGTGCTCTTAATTGAAACAAGAACTTTAAACATTTTGCTGAAATCGTTTTTCCTGCCTGCGAGGAGAAGTCTGACAGGCCTGCTTTTGCGGTAACGAGGATTAGACTGGAAGTGGATGGGGTGCTTTGTGACGGCCGGATGCAAACCAGCAGGCGTCGCTGTTCCTCTCTGGTGAACAGCTGGACGGCAGATCCGAAGAGACGCGATGACCAGTGAACGTCTCATCTTCCTGGAGGTGGTCGCGCTCATTTCAATGTTTATTGGCTCAAATTTGCAGATTAAATAAACTATGAGAGCACTTTTTTTTTTTTCTTTTTTTCTCTTTCTTCTCCTTTTCTTTCCGTGAAAGCGAACCAAAGCTGTGGATTTGGGACAGACACGCTGTCTTTGAACACTTTGGGGCTTTTTGCGTCCCACCTCTTGCTTCCAATTATCGCAGGAGGCTGGACCGGCGACCAGACGGAGACTCGTGATTGGCTGCGTCGGGGTGCCAATCACAGACGCGTCCTTTTAGCCTCCTGTTGGCGCAGCGCGGCGCAAACCGCTCCAGAAGTCAGAAAGTCACATTTCAGCAGGCGGACGACGCGGGAAGGGTGAAGCTACCCGGCCACGCTTTACGGCGAAGACGCGCTTCCCGTTAATGTGGCCTTTTGCGGCGACGAGGAGGCGGTTAATTGGACTTGGGGACTTCTGGGCTGCTTCCTCCGCCGTCGGCGCACCGGCAGCATGACTTCAGCGCGTCGGAGCCACCGAACCGCACCACGGTGACATCACTTGCCGCGGACGTGTCGTGCTGTGGCGGACCGTGGTGTGACCCTCGCTGGGGTCCAGGTGTCAGCGGGTGGGGGGGGGGGGTCAGGGGGCGCCAGTCTGATGTCAGCCGGGGGTTTTGTTGACGGAGCGCGCGAGTTTGTGATGCAAGGCCGACCTTAGAGGGACGGTCCTCGGCCACCTTGACCCGGGTCCACCCCGGGCTGCCCGGAGACATGGCCTCGGAGGTGGTGTGCGGCCTGGCCTTCAGGTTGCTGCTGCCGCGGTGTCTTGCGGCGGGTGGGGCGGGGGGGGGGGCCGCCGCGCCGCGGGGGGGGGGCGGGGGGGGGGCGGGGGGGGGGG
>JAVQJF010082694.1:0-15146 GCA_036023855.1 Gadopsis marmoratus | reverse complement strand
CTCTATATATATATATATATAGATATAGATATATATATATATATATATATATATATATATATATATATATATGATACATTTGACATGTTACAATGAATGAGAGAACTAAAGCCATCATTTGCAACCCTAAGCACATTTTGAAGTGCCAGAAAGAGGACGAATCTTATATGACAAGTGTCTAATTGGTGTCTTGTAATCAGTACGATCAGATTACTCTTCATCCTTCTGCTGCCAGATTTTCACTGGTTATATGTGTTTAATTAATTTTATTAGATCTATTCAGTGCACTGTAAGACACTGATTATAAGACAATAGCTTTTATACCGTTGTAAGTCACTTATAGTGACCTTGTACTTGTTTTAAAAACACAGATTGATCTTATTGGAGGGAAACTCCATTTAGCCCAAAACAATTATGAGTGTGTTGTTTGTACTCTAAACTCTGGTGCTGCTGCCACTGTCTTCTGAACGGTTTGATGGGACTCAGGAAGATGAGAAAATGATCTGGTTTGGCTTTTACTCACCACAAAACCAGGTCATGATTCACACTTCCAATACTGCCAAGAGTGTGTTTTGTATGACAAAGAGTGTGTAAAGAAAAGTATTCATGGGTGAGTTTAAAAAAATGATAAAGTAAAAAATCTGTGATTTACAATTTGTAAAATATCAAAGGAGCGCTGACTCGCTAAGGTTCGTCACTCCAAACAGTCTTTCCCTGAAGTCTAGAGTCATGAAAGTAAAACCAAACAGAAAGGGTAATTCAATTGTAGATTAACTGCAATCCAATTAAAGGATAACAGTAATGGCTTTTAAACTGTAGTATTTTGGATTACCTTACTATTTCCTTTAACAATTGCACATTTTACAATGAACTGTGGTCTGCCTTTAATTTGATTTCCTTTAATGAGCATTACCGTGTTTGGTGACTTCACTTAGTAAATGAAAAAGAAAAATATATGAATACAATGGAAAATATATTTATACAAGGTTATACCAGGGAGAGACCTGAAGCTTAGCACATTTCCATATTGCTGTAATCATTTCTTTTCTTTCAAAAAGACTGTGATTCCATAGGATTTAGGAAGATAATTATCTAATCACCTGAAACTATGGGCGGATAGTTTTATATATATATTAAAAAAAGAAACTGATAATGTGAAGCAAAATAAAGAACGAGAGAAAGGTGTACATTTAGATAAATGAGAATTATTTAGAATTATTTATATTACCTTTTTTTTTTTTTTTTGGTTCTTATTTGTTTTTTCTAAGAAACTGCATGTGAAATCAGTGATGCTTGATGAGCTCTGCAACTCACAAACTGACCTTAGGTTAACGTTAGAAATCCAGCCCTGGTTATTGTTTTGTAAATCAGTTTCACCTCTTTTCTGTTTCGTACGCCTCACCTTCTGCAAAAAAAAATAAAAAAATCGCCAGGCATAGTAGTGGGTACAAAAGAGCAAGAGATGCATGCATAATTTGCTGAACCTCATTAGTGAGGCGCTGTACAGAGAATTTTAATACATTTTGTAAATAAAATGTACAGAAAAGGCCCTGTGTCTGTGTCCGAATCATTTTGCAATCACTATTTGAAATTGTGTACGCTGAATAAAAACACTGTGGGTGTTTTTGTGGCCTGCAGGAGCTTCCAGGAGCACGTCTCTGCTCAGGTTAAACACATTGCCGACTTTAACTCCAGTATGGTGCCGGTGGGGTGTCAGTGGCCTCAGCAGCCCCCCTGCAGACAAATGTACAAAGAGAGGGGTTTTTTCTTGTAGTGGTAATATTGAGCCGTTAGACATTGTAAGCGTGTGTGCATGTTTTGGATCGATAGTAAGCACCATCTGCCTTACTCTCGCTCTCCTGCCTTGCATCCACTGATTGAGGGCTCCACTGACAGCTTCATCTGGCACGTGATCTCGCTCTCTCGCTCTCTCTTTACATGATGCGTTGCGACACAATTAATAATGTATTATAACCACCAACTGCTTACAAAACGCACACTGCATGCGGATGCCGTGTCGCTTATAATTCCAGTGCAGGTTTTAAGCTTTAAAACTATATTTTAGGCAGGACATTTCCATCAGCAAATACAGCAATGGGACAGTTAATCGTTTAAACCCTGCTTATTCCCATGGTGTAAAATTCTTGCATTGTACAGTAAATCAGCCCCGACGTTCAATAGATTGCCCAGACTGTCCGTGTCATTTTACTGGTCTCTGGGTCTGCATTGTGTGGTTAAAATGAATTCCTCCTTCCAGAGATCCAGCCTGCCACAGCTCAAATAACAAATCCAACAAACATGGCACAAGACCAGTGTTGTTTTTTTCTTTCATTTTTGCAGGCAGGCACTGTGATTCAGGATTTATTCACTGCACCAGTCCTGTGGAACAGACTCAGTTTGTATGAAATGCTACTTTATGATCCAAACAACCCATTTCTGACAAAGCATGAAAGGATATTGCTTTTTTGTTCTTCCTTTGCTTCACTGCCTCGCCTTTTCTTTTTTTTCTTTGTTATGACTGGACTGCTTTCAAACAGGGACAAGACAGCGTGGGGGAGTGCTGCGCGAGGAACGGCACTGCACTGCAGCACACGATGCTCATGAGGCTATTCTCTGGAATTAGTTTACGCACCTATCAAAGAGGGCGACACAGTGGCAGTGTTTGTCCTGCACGAATAGTAGAAAAACAAGAGGCAACAAGCAATTAGGATGAGGCCTTTCATTCAGAAAGTGACACGAGGAGAGGAATTGTTAATCTAATCACCAGAGCAGGAGAGCACACAGGCTGGCTGCTCGCACTCACGCTGCCTCTTAGGGCCTGTGGCTGTGAAAGTTAATCTGATCTAACATGGGCTCTGTCACTAAGGGGAAGATGGTTATGTGTGTGTGCAGGAGAGGAGAGTGAAGAGAGATAGGAGAGTGCGTGCGTGAGAAAGAAAGACAAAACCCAAAAGGCTGAAAGAGGACGTGTCACTCGGAGGATACTTTGATTACAGCCACAGCAAAAAAAAAAAAAAAGAAGCTTTCTGGTTCACTAGCTTCCTCACTTTGCAGCGTACTGCAGTCTTTCACCCTATCGCTCCCTCCAAGGACACAATGAATAAATCAGATTCCAACTCAGTTGTTTCATTTCCCTCTTTTCTCCACTTTAGCACCTGGAGAGACCTGCACTTCACACGCAAGTTCAGTTGACATTGATCAGCTTCCCAAACATGCACCCTATTATGTAAAAACATAGTTCAAAGGCAATATCGTAAATAGAGCATTCTATGGGTTGATTTTTGGCATAAGCAGCGTTACACATTTATAGTTATTTAATCTGTTTGCCGTTCTTCCCTCATCGGCTTTTTTGAACATTTCCAAATTCTGATCCGCTGCTTAATGACTGCAAAGACAACACAGATGTGGAGTTCATATGTGAAGCCTTTAGGGCACGACTGAAACAATGAGATATGGAGAAAACAATATTAGCACAGAAACACCATTAGCATTCTGCACTGAAAAACATATAACGATTTACATGAACTGTGGCACACAACTCCTTCTTTAACGTCAAAACTGTTGCATAACAGACGTGTGTTTTCCATGTTTTACAGACATGTCTCAATGCATTTATGCAAAACCAAGCTCCTCCAGACAGTGAGTAATGCAGGTATGACTCACACAAATGATGCAGATAGCGAGAGGAGATCCTGTTACTGTTTGACTAAACCTGAATGGGCAAGACTCATGATTCGACAGCGGGATCGCTGGCAATAGATGTGCCAGTCCCAGCATCTGCAGAGACAGCTGTCCTCATGGGAGCTTTGTACGCTACAGATTCAGGGTCTTGAATTAATAAAATACATACAGCCAAATGCAGTCCTGACACCAAAAGAACACCAAATCCTGCTTTCTGCTGCTACAGTACATGCCGATGAAACCCTAACCCTATACAGACGCTTCAACCACCGTATGGTCCCACGTCACAAAACACATGGTCTCTCCAATCCCTCGAATGCAGCAGTGGATTAAAGACATAATGTTGTTTTCACTTTTCTTCAGCCTGCCTCTGTCATACCTCAGGTCATGATTTCTCTCATTTTCATCCACCCCCCCCCCACACACAAAAAAAGGGACAGTTGTGCTCAGGGAGGCTTTAGAGAAGATGTTGAACCTCTTGCTCAAAACACAAAATATCTTGCGGCTGCATTCCATTATTGATTGTTGAGGCTCTGTGGAGAAATTGGTATCGCTTCCTCTGCAACGATGCTTTCTCTCATCATTAGCACTGATGCAAAATGCTGAATGTAAGAAGGCCACTGTAGCTCTGCTGTCAGGTCATCTACATTTGCTATTTGTCCTTAATCTCCAAAATATACAACACTGGTAACACTAGCATTGATAAGCAGCATGCTATGTAAACACACTGCATGGTTTAGAGCACAATCTAATGCTGTTCCAACTAGACAGAGTGGCATTTTCAAGTGTTTACAAATGCATTTGTCTACAGACTCCGATGAAGCATCTGTAATTGGTGTATAAACAGTTAATGATTGATTGATTGATAACGCAACATGTATAATCACATTTAATGATGTATGATTACATATGTTATGAAACACTTAATTAACACTATTCACAGTTGCAGAACTACTAGTTTAAAGAATCCATAAATGTGATTTAAAAATTAGTTATTTGAGGTCTTCTAGAGCTTTCAATCATATCTAGTGGCCTTCATCAGAAGATCGAATTTGCTCAGTTGTCATGGAGAGCTAAGAGGTATTTATAAATACATAAATATTTAATTAATACATATAATTATGACGCACACTTCATTAGTAAGTCACAGCAGGAGTTATCATTTTGTTTTATTTAAGTGTTACCAGTGGACTCGGGGTTCCATATTAATTTGCCAGTAGCTGTTCCAACATAGTACTTTAAAGGAATAGTTCAACATTTTGGGAAATACTCTTGTTTGCTATCTGGTGGAGCGTTCGATGAGAAGACTGATACTACTCTCATATCTGTCTATAAAATATGAAGCTACAGCCAGCAGCAGGTTAGCTTAGCATAAAGACTGGAAACAGAGGGAAACAACTAGCCTGGCTTTGTCTGAAGGTAACATAATCTGCCTCCCAGTACCTCTAAAGCTCACTTATTAAACATTATATCTTGTTTGCTTAATACACATAAGGCCAAAAAGTGAAAATGACACATTTTTTACACTTGGTTTTTGAACATATTAAACTAAATGAGATTTAACATGTTAATTAGTGAGATCCGGGCTAGCTGTTTCCAGTCTTTGTGCTAAGCTAAGCTAAGATAAGATAATCTTTTATTAGTCCCTCAATGGGGAATTGCGGTGGTACAACAGCAAAGGTGATAAAGTATAGCATGCAAAAAAATTTAAATATATGTATATATACAAAAACTATTGAATTTACATTATTGCACATATGAATATTTGTATTGCACACTGTGTGAGTTATCAGTTCTCAGTTCTGTTATGTGTGGCTTACTGGGAGCAGTGCAGATTGTAAAGGCTAACAGCAGGTCAGGGCAGGTAAGCTAAGCTAATCAGCTGCTGGTTGTAGCTTAATATTTAATGGCCAGATATGAGAGTGGTATCAATCTTGTCATCAGACTCTCTGCCAGATAGCAAATATGCGTATTTCCAGTAATGTCAGAATATTCCTTTAAATTACAACAGTTACAACACTCCAGTGGTTGAACCAAAAAGATCACCTTTGGGGATGAGATTTAAAAAGATGTTCATGACATGGATGAAAAATCTGCAGGTGATGCTTGACAGCCACAAGTCAGCATGGACCAACATCCCTGTGGAGTATTTGTTGCATCAATCAAGGCTTTGATGAATTCTGCCACTCTGGAAGAAAAATGAAGTCTTAGGTATACCAGCAAAGTGCAAATGAGTTATTGAGTGTATTTAACTGATTTATGGCAGCTTTGATTGCTCAAGTAAGGAGTTTTGTACTTCCACTAAACATGTGGAGGGTAGAGGATGGTACTGAAGGGACTTGCAGTTTTGGATGAGAATGAAATGAACAAATAGTAGCAGGGGATAAAGTCCTGCAGAGCTTCATTAATACGCCCCATTAGATATGACAAGTAGCTCGGTGTGACTTCACATCTGGACATTGCGCTTCTTCATTATAGCGCAGGGCAGCATGTGAAGGTTGGCCGATCAGACCGACAACTGGAAGAAGGGGTCTCAGGCAAGATTTACAGACCATGTGTATTTATTTAGTTCATCATGGAAGGTCCCGGCAGATATTTACAGTGCCTCCGTTAATGATTGGCAAAACACACACACACACACACAAAAAAACCCACCAACAATGGATGACATAAGGTACCAGAGCCCTGGCCCTTATTTTTTTTTTTTTGCTCGGTCACTAACAAACCTCTCTCCTCTTTCCCCGTCACTGACTTCCCTGGCGCTCCCGCCTTCTCCATTATATCAAGGTGGTGAGTCCACTCCCAGAGACAATCAATTATCTGTTACTCAAATCCTACAAAGGATAGACACCTTCCCATGTACTATAATATTACTTAAAACTATCTCTACGGTTGTTTTAAACTATCTCTCCTTAAAAAAAGGGCTTTTCTACAGCCATTTCTCCCAACAGAAAAACATCCCTGTCACTACCTCCCACTTAGTCTCTTCCCCTGGGAGCCCCCATCTATTTATACCAGTGGAACCTTCCAGCCAGGTTTGGCAGTTCAGGTCCCGGTCAGAGGAAGAGACACACCCCACAGGTAACAAACATTTTACCCTGACCAAACAGTTTGAATGTGACTTAAGTCATGGGGTGTGCCCATGACACAGCAGGCTTTCATACAGCTATAGATTTGGCATACAGCTGACTACAAAAATACCTCCCTTTGAGACAGGATTTTTCAGTATTATATACAGTATTCAATAAACAGTTCGGTCTCCATTTATGAAGCGAAATGATCGTCGGTCATCAGCTGCCACCACGCAGCAAGATGTTTGATTTCTCACAAAAGGAAATTGCTTTGGTTTGTTTGGGCTGTTCTGGTCACTGGGCTTCGGCTTTGACTTTCACAGTCTAATGTGTAATCCAAACATGACAACAGTTTTTCTATGATGTTATAATTGCTCCCCACAATAACAAAATGGAATATGAGTCAGCTTTGGTCATTCGCCTCTTGGAAACCACTGATTGGCTTTTGATGAAAGTTGAACTTTGTGTTGCTCAATTGCAGCATTTTCTAAATCATTCTGTTTGTGCTATGGGGGGGCACTACGTAATGGAATTTTAATAATCTGTGGGGAATGAGAACGTTCTCACATTATCAGCCCATAGAATGTCACTACATCATTCGTTGACTCATCTGTGAGTCATATGTAATATAATCTGAGACTGATCTGGGCCATGTTTCCCAAAAGCATCTCGAAGCTTAGACGATTGTACCACATAGATTTACAATCATACTGAGATGATCTTCGCCTTGAAGGAATACTTTGAAACTTTGGAGGATATGCTGATATGCTTTCCTGCCGAGAAAACAGATTTGTAGGGCGAAATAGTCATGATATTTACAAATGTATAATTGATTGTAACAACACAAACATAAGCAGAATATTTGTGATGTGATGTAAAATTGATGTTATTCACTGCAAGGTCCATTTTTTCCCCCTGTTTTCTCCTTCAATAAGACGCCTTCAGCCAATCGCAAAGAGTGATGCTACACATATTAACCACACATAATAATCTTATAGCTGATGTATGTCATTAAAAACACACTCAGAAAATAAGTACACATTTCCTTATAAATAGATGCTTCCACAAATCTGCACTAGTGAATATGTAGCCTATACCTATACTTTACACCTTGTGAATGCAAGTAGTTTAACTGTCTACATGATTAAACACTAGAGCAGCTGTGGGTTTGCAACTGCCTCTGGCTCTGTGAATTTTATGACAATAGACTAAATAAATGTTAGTACATATAAATGGAGGATTTTAACAGTAAACCAGGGATAGTCTTTCTCTGGTCCAGTGGCTTGCCATAATTGGCAGGTCACATGTTAAGAGTGGCTTGCACCTCGACCTCAACTTTAATTTCAGTTTTGTGTTGCAAAAACCGAATTAAATCGGCATTGCGGTACTTTAATGCGACAATTTCTGTAGTGATTTATATTGCTGTTCATTCGTGACGCATGCTGTATAAAAAGGCCTTTAAATGAGAAGATTGTCTGTGGGTTTATGTATGAAGCTGGAGCCAAGAGGCAGTTAGCCCAGCCTAGCCTAGCATAAAGACTGAGCCAGGGGGTAAAACTGCTAGCTTGGCTATCTCCAAAATTAAAAACTAACAACACATCACAACACATCTAAAGCCCACTAATTAATATGTTGCATCTCATTTGTTCAAGTTCTTGTTAGGGTTGCAAGTATTTTCAACTTTGGACAGAGCAGGTCAGCTGTTTCCCCTTGCTTCAAGTCTTTACGCTAAGCTAGCTTCATATTTAGCGCACAGACATGAGAGTGGTATGAATATTTTCGCCTAAGGCTTGGCAGTAATGCAAATAAGCATATCTCCAAAAATGTCAAACGTTTCCTTTAAGATGCTCAACTGATAACTGATTTGATTTTATTTGATTGTGTCAATTACTGATTATTATCTGTAATGAATTGCTGCTAGGTGTTATGTTCACATTAGAACATATTAAATCATATTTTTATAAATCATTTGATCTTGTGTACAGTGTGCTTTGAAAAGGCTCAATATGGTTCCTGTGGAAGAAAGTATTGACAGAGTATTTTAACTAGCTAGTAAGAACTCTGTAAACATTAACATGACGGCAAAGCACATTCTCACACACTTCATCAGACTCTTCTCCTCGGTGTTAGAGTTCTGTTAGAGATTTGAAGTTCAGTGTATCAAAAGGCTCTGTCAGTACCTGACAGTGCATATCTTTGTTTTAAAATACCAGGCTTTGACTACAACTCCTGCAACAAAGTCGAACGAGGTACAGGGCTGAGACATTACTGGAATAACAAGGATGAGCAGAGTCAGAGAAGTAATTTCATTCATTCACTGAAGCATCAGAAGAGAAAACCAGAATGTGTCTGTGAGCAACTGTGAGTGAGTGAGAGAAGTGTGGGGGGTGGTAGGAAATGTGGTAATACTCTGGTTGTTTGATGTTTCTATTCATAATTGACAGCAGTTACAAGATAATAGCAGTGCTTTTTAAATGTGACAAGCCCCTGAGCTTTTAAATAAGATGTATCCTCTGAAGGTGAGAATGTAAAAAACAAAACCTGTATGAAGCAAACAGAAAGGATGTGCCCAGCTCATTACTGCCAGAGAAAAGAAACGTGTGTGCAGTAGATGAGCGACATGGTCCATGTGTCTTTGAACAGGCAGGTTCTGTCACAGTCGCTCCTCTAGAACCTAATTAGAGCACTAAAGGCATAGCGGCTCTTTCTTGTCGCCCAGGTATGTATTGTGGATGTACCTCAAAGTCCAATCAAAGCTTCACTTTAAATTGTATGTCTTCACTCCCTTTTAATGACACATGCTAGGTTACAGTGGATGCGACATAAAGTGCAAATGCCGTCCGTGCAGCGCGTTTTGCATACAAAGCAGTTGCTAATGAATCTCACTGCACGCACACGCATGAAAACAGGATCTACAACAGAGATGAGATGAGATATTTTAGCCTCTGCACAAATGTTGAGGTTGCTTAATGCTAAAATGCCCGAAATTAAATGAGGTGCTGTTGAACTTTCACATTCTTAGTAAGTGAAAGGCGTTAAGTGGCTGTTAACTGTAAATACAAGCTTTATAGTTTCATATATCAAAAGAACCACAAGGTCAGAGTGGCAGGAAATGTGCACGACTTTAGTTTCTCTCAGCCTCAGCATTGGTTCACTTCGTACAGTTTATGCTGCTGACACGGGAACATGTTTATATCCAGATGTTTATGTAATCCCATGCTGCACCTCGGACTGAGAGCAACAATCCTGAAATCCAGTCTTGTTTGAAAACCAGTAGTGCTGCTATAGTGTTGTCTCACACATTGTACCCATTGCCCTGGACAAGATCGTTTCACATCATCTCCAAGGTGAAATCCCTGCCAACATCATGGGAAACCCTGTGAAGGGGCAGAGGGGTGGGGGGCAGTGATGGAAACACTGCCTCTTCGAAATTCAGTGGAATTGCTGTTTCAAGTGGAGTCATCAGCATATTTTCAAATTCACAGTCATTTCTTTCATTGACCATAACAGCAAAAACACTTCATCTGCTCCGCCGCTTGACAGGCGGTATTCAACAGGGGCCGGCTGAATAGAAGCGCCGAGCCTGCAAGAAGGCCTCAACCAATCACGGGCCGCGGACAGGCGTACCAGCCTGAGAGAGATATAGAGAGCAGTAGCAGCGGGAGAGATATTGTTGTTCAGAAATTGCATTACAGGAATATGTGATATAACAATTGGAACAGGTCTAGCCAATATATTTTCTCTAAATGTCAGAGAGGCATGCTTGATTACCTCATGCAAAGCTGAGCGTGTAAAGAGTTTTGAAGAAATGAGGATTTAGCTGGCACGTAGGTTAAAATGTCTGCATATTAAAAATTCATAGCGACCACTACAGCTAACCTTACATGCGGTGGACTGAGAGTGGCAATCTTTTTCTTTTTCCTTAATACAAAACATCCTCTGCACTCATAGGGTAATGAAGAGAGGGGGGGAAACTTCAAACAAAGAATCCTTTTGGAAAAATGTTATGCAGTGCCACATTTATGGGATCTTTCAATTGTCTGCACATAACACCCATGTCTCATGTGGAAGGCTATTTTTGAGCCATCTCCCTCAGCAATAGCTCAGTTTAATAGAACCGTAACGTGATACTAGCCCAGAACACTGTTCAATTTGATTATGCAGTTCATGGGGACTGCGGACTTTGATGAAGAATTGATTTATTTTGCAGGGAGCTTGAAATAATAATCCTCTGCTAAACCTTCATGGCCGCCAGGCTCAAACTTTTAATAACGTTATGAGAGAGATGAGAATAGTGCATCACTTCAGGCCTTGTGTAGCTCTGCTCAGCCGTCCTGTACAATAGGCTCTTTCCTTAGCTGTTGGTGCCTCTGCGTGACGGGTTGTTTGTATTTGTTTGTTTTGGTAGGCTTCTAAGTCATCCAGGAATTTGCCCTTGGGTTTATCTTAAAAGTCATACGTGCACTTATATAACCTGTGCCATGAATCATAGTGGTGTTGAGTGTTTATAAAGAGAGCAGTTCATTGTAAAGGCTACAGAATACTTATAATAGTTGTGGGGCTTGTTATTGAAAAACCAGAAGAGAGCATAGAGGTTACAGGCTGCAACCAAATGCAAAGTTAAGAAAGACTGGGATGGGAGCACGTAAGGGAGATTGTGATATAAACAGGCTGAAACTGCCTTGAACTGCCACCGGGGCCTCATAAAATCTGGATAGTGACTGTGCTTTGTGTGAATTATTTACATCTGGAGGGCAAAGACCATACAGATGCTGCATTCTCAATGAGTCAGTGTCGGCATGAACATCGCTGCTGACATGACAAGCAACCTGCAATTACAGAAGCCCATCAAGATTTGGTGATTGGCAGGTCAAAAGATGTTTAGATATCTGGCTTAAAACTGCACAATATTGGTAGTATATTTTTTAGAATTCTAACTTACTGTTAAACAGCTAGATAGCTTAGATTAGATTTAATCACATAGTTAGGGCATGCATATATGCACTACATATAGTGATTTCAAGCAATATTTCAGCATTTTGGTAAATACGCTAATTTGCTTCCTTGCTGAGAGTTACTTGAGAAGATTTATAATACTCTTATGTCTGTATGGTAAATACGAAGCTATCGCCAGGAGCCACTTAGCTCCACTATGTTCAAACATACCGTATTTCCTTAAATAAAAACTGGTAGTCAAGTTAAAGTTCAGTTCAGGTAAATAAAGGCCCCAGTCGCTATCTGAGGAAGTACAGTACGTTAGCAATGAAGTTAGCAACCAGCTAGCTGGCAGTTTGCTTTCAAAGAGTTTTTAGAGCTTTTTGTTAAAATCTGTTGCTTGCTGCATATGAAAGCAACACTGATGAGTTGTTTAAATATAAAATATTTATTATAGCAACTTTAAGGAAACAAGTAAGCCTGCTGAAATTAAATATCATAACCACTATCTCAAAAGGCATCAGTGTGCAGATGTTTCCATCCAAAAACGTATGAGATACTGTATGTCCATGCTACCTCCCACACGCACGCCATCATATCATTTGGTCGGGATGAGATAGGTGTCTAGCCTTACCCACTATCATCAGAACCAAGATGTTATTATTTCACCAGCCGGCGCCCATCTCCCACAGCCACAAAAGCTCATTACGATTGATAACTGATAGTATCGCTTAATCATGACTGGACAAAGGCCATGGCCATCCAAACAAGTCCCCCGATTGAATTAATGGTATTCATTAAGCCCCAATGAGAGCCTTTACAGATGCCGCGACCTTATCCTGCCACTTCATCTTCTTGGGGATTGACTGAGGTAAAATACAAGCAGGGAGGGAAAGGAGGTGGGAGAAAGAGGGAAAAAAGATTGAGATTAGGGGAAGATGAGAGAATGAGCCCCGGGAGAAGGGAGAAAGAGAGGAGTGTAAAATTTGAGACGTGTTCATTTTACTGCTGGTAGATTGACACATTCCCACTCTGCCAGCACAGATTGTCCCAGAGCAGATTACCATCAGCTTTACAGTGGCTTGAGCATGCCTGGACTAATAGCTCTCCAATGCCACATTTCATCAAAAGTCTCCTGAAACATATGTGAACAACATTACAGAGAAGGGGGAAATCACCTCTTCCTCATTAATAGGACTAACCTGAGGCGTAATATCCACTCAGGGACCCCAAACCTTGAGTTAGAGCACATCATTCAGCTGCTGCTTAAAAATCAGCAGTAGCATGAATGTGCCTGCCTGTACAATATGAATCATTTAAAGCCGTGCTCCAACAGCATGCTAGCACGCTGCAGTTCTCTCGGACTCCCCCAAGCAACACTGAACCAGTAGCTCAGGAATACACAATGATTTTGACCCCAGAGATCCATGCAGAGAAACAATGTTATGCAGTTATAGCAGCATTCTGCACTGTTCATCCCATTGGGAGGGTTTAGTGTTGGGTCAGGGCTGACTGCACTCTCCTTCTCCTGATGCCACTTTGGACCTGGTTTATTCTCAGCTGGTAAGGATTGACGCACGGCACGTTCTTCAGTGGTCTTCTCACGTGTGCTTAGTGATCCCAGGGAATGGACTGAGACCTTTAGGGAACTCAAGGTAAAGACATGTAACACTGTTTGACAGTTTACCTCCAGTGTTTACATAAAAAGTGAAAATCCTAATACCGCGTTAGATCAACAAAATATTTCTTTTATATATATGTTATATTTGAAACAAATTGTCTGTCACTCACCTCATTTTTGTGATATAGCATATTTGTGACCTAACAGTTGTGATCTGCATTTTCCTTGTCATTCAGACGTAGGTGACATTTAGGTAAATGTTCCTTACGACTTTATTCAGACATGATAGTAGGATTGTTACGGAAAAAGCTGCAATACTTGTGCGATATGTAAGAGGCCTGACTTTCCTTACTGCAACATGGCAGACACGACAGAGTGTGCTCTGTCATTGGGAGGAATTTTCTCCAGATTTGCTGAGACATTTTCCAAAAGTGAGCTAAGCAACTTACAAAGGCATCTCAGAGACACTAGCAGAAGACTAGATGAAAAACTTCAGAGAAGAATAAAATGCCACTATGCTCCGACAATGGAAACACTATGTAGCTAAAAGCTACAGTGGCTACTTGTACTGTGTGCAGCGTAACCACAAAAATACGTGGGAGCTAGAGAGGCCACATGGTCAAGTAATCTGGTCAAGTGTGCACAACAACGTCATGTGACTGCATTCAGCTCACACTTATGATGTGTTACCGAAATCTACTTACTACATTATGTTCGAACAAGAAAGTTTTTTGTCGAGACTTTTATGCCAAACATACGTTTGGGGATGTACTCAGACATGAGACAGACATGTTAATATGCTATCACATGTCTTACAGGGCCTATTAAATTGTGTTTCTGAATACGTGTAACGTATTCAGAAACACTCCTATTCAAAAGCCTCCTTTTCTCAATACTTAGATTTTTTGGCCTTCTCAAAAAAGTGTAATGGCCCACCCCTACAAAAAAAATGACATTATTCAATTTATGGAGTTTGTGAACATTTATTTAATGTTTATTTGTATAGCGACAAGTATGTAGCATAATCCAATCCCACACACCACCGCATTTATAGCCTAAGCTGATTTTAAAGACCCATGCCTAGATGGGCCTTTAAAATACATAAAACTCACATACACAAGAGATAGTACAAAACACAGACTCAACAATTGGTACATGCATTTATATCACAAAACTCATTCATACTCAACATGGAGAAGGTGTTTGGATCTGACAGGAATGAAGAGGATTGCATTTAAACATTGATGACTCTCTATAATACAGATAGCAGTAAAACACCAGTCTGAGGCAGCAGGGTGCGTAATGATTTATGCAGTCGGCTTCATTAATAGTCCAGTGGCTCTACAGGTGGAGATATGGGCCTGCTTAAATTAGTGCAGTATGTCAGGTGAGCACCAAAACACACAATCTACAAACACCCACACGAACCTGCTACCATCGCCAGCCACTGCAGACATACACATGTGTCTCACAAGCGAGGTTTAACTGAACACATCTGCACTTGCATTGCTGCACATTGCCCCCATGCTGTGCTTTTACGCTGGATAAACTGGGCTATCCTCTCTCTGCTGTATGGCGCCCTCTGTTAAAACACTGTCACCCAACTGCTGGCTTTGGTGAATTCTTTGACGTGAATACATGTCTTTTTTATTATGTTCTTGAGATCAGACAGAGAGCATGTGTGTGACATACAAGCACAAGACTGTTGAGTTTGTAAAATCCTGCAAAGTGTGTATGTGTGTGTGTGTGTGTGTGTGTGTGTGTGTGTGTGTGTGTGTGTGTGTGTGTGTGTGTGTGTAAAATTTAGACTCACAATAAAATAAAATCATTAATGTTTG
>JAVQJF010082669.1:0-25750 GCA_036023855.1 Gadopsis marmoratus | reverse complement strand
GCCTGCTGGGCTGAGCTGAGGTTTCACGGTGCCCCGGGGTTTTTTTTAATTTCTGTTATGTATTTTGGTAGCATAACATAACGATATTGCATTAATTTGCGTTTTAGGCTATCAATCCCCCCCCCCCCACTACAGTTGCCTTTCATTTAGCAAAAAAAAAAAAAAAAATGTAATAAATTCCTGTGATTTTCAATGCGCGTGAAGCGATTAAAATTACGTTTTAGCCATTTTGATAAGAATGTGTTCAGCCCTTTCTCTCTTGTGGAGATGATGTTGGGCCTAATTGATCACTGATGTTGGAGGCTGTTGCCTGCTTTGGCCATTTTGATGCAGTGTTTGAGTGACATACGCCACAGTATCCTAATGATACTGCCACCCGAAATCTATTGTCCTGTGGCTGGTCCTTGGTAAACAACTGGACAATTTTATTGTTAAGAATACAATGTGTGCCCTGCAGACTACTGTCCATGTTGCAGGCTGATGCAGAGGAGAGGGAGAGGAGGAAAAAGGAGAGGCGGGGGAAATACACGCCCATGTGATGAGCTGCGATAAGCCGGCCTTGTGATGGGGCGCCTATAGTCCTGTAGTCCATCATGACAAGGAGAAAGATTCGGACTCCTGTCAGAGTGTTTAGGCCTAGGGTGCAGGATGAATTCAGGGCAGGTTGGCGTTACGCAGCCAGCCAGCTGGGTGCTGGTGTGTTACAACTGCAGAGAAACCTCTCCCACTCCGTCTCCTCCTCCTCTGAAACGCCTGCCTTCCAGTTTTCATTGTTGCAGCTCAGGCTGCAGTCAGGGCTGTGTTGCTCGGCCTTTGTCTCGCCTCCTCAGCTGATATTACACCAAAGCGGTGATTTGGGAAAGCCTGGGGTAGCTTTGGCCTGCAGAGCTTTTGTACTTTGCATCCATATTCTGAGCACATTCTCTTAATGCCATTCCTCTTAAACTAGGGCATGTCTCTATAATATACTGAAGTGAGGCCAGAATTTTCCATGGCATGTTTTACACAGTCATAAGGGTGGGCCAACCCCCTACAGAGAGGATGTGTGTTTGTTTTTTTCCTTTTATGGTAGAATTGTGGGTTGTTAAACCTGCAAAATGCATGACATTTATGTCAAAATACCCACATGCACAGACAGAATCAGTAAGTGATGCTGCAACAGAGAGCGCTAGACTCACCAAGATAAGATGTTTAAGGTGCCCTCTTGTCTTAGTTTGTTACGGAGACAAGAAATTGCACACTGGAAGAATTCGTAACATGAGGGAATTGTGTGCAGTTTTATGGCCTCAGGATGCATTCTATCTGGGAAGTGATATTTTTCCAGTCGGGAGATTGCAATCCTCAAAGACAAGCTCCACCCAGTTTGAAACCAGTGTGTTAACTAGACTGACATTCAGCTGCTACCACAGTAAAAAAGTATCTCACTGATGCCCTTGACCAAGAGATAGCAGAGATCAGGTGGCCTCACAAAAAGAGTTGCAGCTTGCTCCATCACTGAGGACAGCAGCTGGGTTAACACTAACCCTAGTATATATAAAAATCATTGCGCTCATATCAGCCCTGTGAGTGGACAAACTACTACTCTCCAGTAAATACCTAGGTCATAAAATCATTTAGAGTATAAAAAAGGTATATACTGCCACCAAACACAGCAATCTTATACCTGCTAATAACCCTCCTCCCCCTCTCAGACTTTCCTTCTGTATTTCCATGCCTGTCCGTTCTATTCCAGCTTCTTCCTTACGTCTGCTCTCTGCCAGAGTGGCTCTGTCAGATTTCTAGGTGTGGCTCTTCCCTTCCCTAATACCCACTCACAGCAGCCTCAGTGTTGTTCCAGGCTGGTACATGTCATCAGCTATCCCCTCCAGCTGGAATGAGCATCTGTGGGCACGAACCGTGGCCGGCAGACGGCGGCTCTGCCCGGGAACTGAAACCCCCCCCCCCTTGTTGACGCACCACAAAACAGGGCTCCGCCACACCAGAGTGTGCCACAGCCACGCAGGCTGCAGCGAAGTGGGCTTGAGCGCAAACAAAATACCCCGTGGCCACCCAGACGTTGCCGTGCGACTCACCATGGCGACCAACATGCAGTTGTGATGGCAGGAAAATACAGCCCCTGTTTGGTTTGTCGGGCGGAGATGTAATTTGACACACTTAGATTCAGTCACACGCAAGCAGACACTTCTCAGAGTTCTTGACTGAGGGAGTTTATAATTCAACCTGTCAGGCTCAAATCAGATCCATATGGGTTGGGGTTTTTTTTTGTCGCCATGGTTACACAGTTACTCCAGCCTATCACAAGATCAACATACCAGACGAGCAGGATTTCTCCAAGACCGTGGCTGGCAGCAGCCGCCGCAATTCATTTAGATTGATAAGTCTCATTGTTTTCACATTTCCAGAATGTGAAAAGAAAAAAAAAAAAATCCTGTGCAGTTTTGGGTGAAGAGTAAATATTTTTGCTCACTAGGCAACAGGGCTGAAGGCAGCGGCACATTCAGGATGACTTCCCTCTTCCACTGGTCCCTGCCTGCCTCCCCACTGCTCTCTCCACCCACGCATGGGTCTTGCTCACAGCTAATGGAGGTCTCAGACCCTTCGGACCCTTTGGCCTGTTTTGCAGCCTTGGGAGTTTTCCAGGACCATTCCCACTCATTAAACACAGAGGAGTGCCTATTAGTAATTTGCATCCCAGTTTACGAGCGCGTCTCCCTCCACGTCGGTGGAAGTGGAAAGAAATGGTCAGCGCGTATCAGCGTAGTAGCACAAGAACAACATCCTGCCGTCTATTTTTAATTACTGCTGGCTTATGTAACAAAAACGACAGTTTCCTGTGCAGGGAGGAATGCTTCTTTTGGTGCTTTGTTTCTTTAGAGTTGAATGACAAGAGGTGTCCCCCCCCCACCTGAAATTTACTCTACTTTGTTGCCAGAATTTTAAGACATGAGCTGTCAGCACTCGAGGGAAGATGCAGTTGGAGAATGTAAAAAAAAAAAAAAAGGAGACAAAAAGCTGGAAGAAGTTTCCTAAACCATACAGATTTCAAATATTTTACATCAATAGCAGGCATTATTGTACTTTTGCTTGAATTCAGCAGCTTGGAACAGACCTTCTGACCTCAGTTGTGATGTTTGCGTGACGTTTGTGTTGAAGCTAATCCTAACTCTACGGCTGTCCTGATATGTCCACTCCCAGACAGCCGAAGACATCCTCCGCTTGGTAACTTACAACAGTAAAACACCAAATCCTCTACTGTATACCCAGCGCCAAAATAAGCAAGTGTGCAGATGGAAGTGGAGAGGAGTAAGAAACATTGTGATGGTTGTTCAGTCTGATTGTACCTCTACATGCTCTGCGGCTGTTCTTCACCGCTGTAGCTGCTTATTCTGGGAAACTCGGAAAATAACTATTTTTGGTCAGTGTCTGGTCAATGGGTTTGTCCCAGTTTGAGAGTTGCCTCTTCCAGTCCAAAATGATTCAGTCTCTTCACAGATCAAGGTATTTTTCACAAATCCTAGTGCACAAGTAGGTTAGGGCAGAGCTGTGTGAACACAGTTCTTTTCACAGGACAAAATACAGCAACGCTCTATGGAACTCTGATCAGTGGCATATAAACTGGTTGACATCAATATCCAACAAGGGTTCAGGGAGAAGTGTGGACAAGATTCAGCTCAAATCAATGTACATTACGATCGAAACAGCTGCACTAGAGAAGGCAGAAGGAAGCCTTCAGTACTCCACGGTCACGTGATACATTTGCCACAACATGCAAGTACAAAAGCAAGTGACGTTACTGTACCAAGTTGACTTTCAATACATTTAAGAGGTGATCCTGAATCATAACAACAGCAGCTCTGTAAGACTTTGGGCTTTCTTTTATTCATTGCACATCACTGTGTGTGTGTGTACACTGCAATGTTATAATTGTCTGAATCCAACATCTTGAAACCCTAGCGGACAGGCCTATCTCAGATTCACATGAATACCACTACAGCCATTGAAGGCCATTAAATCGTCCTTGCCGAAGTCAGGGCTGCAACAAAAATGTTGCAACAAATGGTTAGCCTAAAATGACAATCCTGGATACAACCTGAAACACAGTAATGCACAACTGTGGCAGCATTGGGAAACGGCATGCAGTCACTTGCTATATTTTCTGTGAAATGTTGGATGTGTAACATATTGCTGTCTGTGTTCCAATGGCATGAGCACTGGCAAATGTGGCAGTCTGTCATAGGTTCCAGGAAAAGGCCACAATAAATGCTAGGTCTGAATTTAGATTTATGAAGTGAGCTCAAGACGCTTTAATGAGAAGACTCCCGTCTCCGATTATGTGTCTTTGACAAAGCTCGACAGTTGGGTCACCCCTACCGACTTACCAAACATTACTACCACTTTAATTAAGTTGTGTGTTCTCGAAATGCATCGACAGTTTGGCCATGCTTGTCGCCATTCAACAGATCTGTACCATTTTATTTGTCAATGATGCGTTAAGTTGTTGACAAAGTGTTTTAACATCTAGTTTTCCACTGAAGAAATCTACAGTAAGTCTAACGTCATAATGTATTTCGCTGGCAGATTACACTAGGGGAACTACTGAAATCAGCAGAATGACATTTGCTGGGTTGTAATGGAAATGGAAAGCTATCGATTGTCAAATGACTGTGGTCTCTTGCATGCTGTTGTAGGCCAGTGGGGTGAGTGGGCAGAAAGGCACCCATGCATGAGCGCACACCCCTCACTGCAGCATCATAACAGATAAGAAAATCTTTACTTGTCTGATGCAGTTGATGAGAGCAGGTCTGTATTGCTGTATACTACATTATTACTGCATGCGGGTCCCCCCCCCCCATTAATCAATGAATAGTCAGAAAATAGAAAAAAGCTTGCATCTTAAATTGCTTGTTTTCGCCGATCAACTCCCCGAAATCCAATATTCAGTTCACAATGATACCAAAGCAGAGAAACAACATATTCTCACATTTGAGAAGTTGAACGCAGTGAATGTTTAGCAGCTTTTCTCATTAAATGACTGTTATAATATTCCAAACATTCATGGCTTCAGCTTCCTCAAATTTGTGGCTCTGCTGCTTCATGTAAGATCGCAGTTGAATATATTTAGCTTTTCGGGCGGTGGTCGGCCAAAAACAAGCTATTTAGGCTAAACGATTAATCGATTGATTCAAACAATAATCAACATATTAATCGATAATGAAAATTGTTCATTTCAGCCCTCGATTTTTAGGTCACTTCTTCTAACTTTTGAAAATGCTGGCAGTTGATGGATTTTAACAGCGCTGACTTTGATTATATCTAAAGTTTCTTTTTGCGCTACATCAGTATTTCGATGAAAGTGGTGAAATGAAGTGCATGAATATGGAGTGCATATTCAAGTACAAAATTAGATTGCGAAGGAATTGTGTCGGAGCTAATGAGCGACAGTTTTAGGGCAGCGTGCTCCGCAGGATGATGCATGCTGGTGCCGTGTTCCAGCCACTGATGACCGTGTGTTGTAATGTGTTGCTTCAGGGTGTGGTTTCTTAAGGCGGCCCTGGGCTCTGTTTCACACTACTCCATCACTGTCGACATCACACACACACACAGTAATACACACATTGCGTGTGTGTATGAGCTCAGCAGATATTTCAGCTTGTATCATTTGAGCCGCATACAAAACCTTATTATGCTTTTTCCTTTTTTTCCTGACGTGTGAAGGAGTGGTTGCAGTTCATTACAGTGATGAAACACTGGGTCCACAGCCAGGGGTGTAGATCAATGCACACATGTGCTGATGGGAAAATATGAAAGTCTGTCCTTCTCGGCAGGAACTCTAATATATGTATTGCTTGTTCTGTCTCCAAAAACAGCCCCGACCTCGAAGACATTCAACTTAAAATGCCATAACAGAGTATTGCAAATCTTCCCGTATGAAAGGCTGGTATCGACAAATGTGCAGCATTTGTTTGGCAATGGTCAATATAAGAAAGTGTATATTAATTTCAGTCAGATACACATTCTCTTCAGGGAATGGACCATTTATAGCAAATGGTTTTACAGTTCGAATAGGTGGGGAAGAGGGTGGTCAGCAAGGATTCTGCAGCGAGAATGAACCCTCCTTAATAAACACATACGCGAACATTTTTGCTAAATCAGCAGTGCTTAGACATAAGGAGGAGGTCGGAGTGGTGGAAGGAGCTGCAGCAGCAAACAGCATGTTCATGAAGGTATCAGCAGGTTTTCTTTGGCCAAGAAACAGAACCCAAAGCCCAAAGGAAGTCGATCTAGTATCCAATAAGTCAGAGAAAAACAGCAACTCTTCTCATTTGAGAAGCTGCTACGCTGGCTCTTCATGCTTTGCTCCATTGACCTTTTGTTTCAGCCAATCTTCATGTGGCCAGTCCATTAACCACCAGCTTAAATTAACAGTTTAATCACCCAACCAACTGCACAGGTGCCCATCTACCTGCTGACAACTCCTCTTCACCCATGTACCCCTCCACCCTGTTCGACAGCCAGTTGATCACTGAACTAGCCATCCAGCAAGTCAGCAAAACCAGGCGCTGCCCCTCCTCTCTAGTCTGTCTCCCTGCAGTCAACCTGTCGCCATGACAACGGCCTGCTAGATTCAGTCCGTGGTGCAGCGGCAGCAGCAGCGTTTATGTCTGACTGTGCGGTGTCATGGCAACGCCCAGATCAGACCACATTACGACAAGTAAGGTCGAAGGGTTCTTCAGATGTGACAACGCTTTGCAGTTTCATTTTAGCGGATCAAAGTGGGATGTGTGCATCACACTCGGTGGTGACGACTGATATTGGCGATTGTGTTTGGTCTGTTGGATAAATGGATTATGCTGAGAAAATAACATCCACATTTCTTATTTGCTGCATAACAAAATCTGGATAAACACGGTTAAGATGTTAATCCATGATCAGTCTTTAAAAGAAGCTTCAGTTCTGCCTCCAAGCTGGAAGGCAGATACCATGATGATGCCAGTAATCTTATATTAGTCACTGTATTAGGTAAAATTTAAATGGGCACATTGGTCACAGAGCAGACAAGCAATAGAGAAGCACTCCAGTGTCTGATGAATTTGTATTGAGGGCTAAACGAACACTGCAACATCCTGCAGACTATGATGAAATTCATACTGTAGCTCGTTTAAATAATGGGTTGACTATTAAAAATGATACAACAATCAGGAAGTCAAAACAGTTACACATGTATGACAAATGCATGCAAATTCAACAGAGGAATTGACCAAAGCCAGCAGAGAGATGGTTTTGTATGTGCATGTTAGTAAGCTATTTAGTCACTGCATTTGTTGGACAAAAGAATTACTGCACATTTTCCCCATTGGGGAACAGTGCTAGATAGGCTATATTATTTGCTGGATCATTTAACAAGGATGTCAAGAAAATGGCGATATTGGTCACCCGCAGGGGCACTGGAACCAATTTGTTGCAATTTGTTGCACAATACCACAGGGGGAGCTGTGACCCACAGGGTGGTGCATAGCTATACTGTGGGGCAACTTGGGACAAGACCGACAAACATGTCTCTTACTAGCCATGAATGAATGAATGAAAGAAACATTGTTCATCTCAGCTGGGTGCGAAAACAAAGGACATAATCCAACTATGGACAAATAGAAAAACAGTGTCCAGCTCCGAATATAGACCAGAAGTGATCTGGCACAGTAGATCGTCCTCCAATTAAGCTTTACTGCACAATGTTTCAAGCCAAACTGGGTGTTTGTTTGAGGAAAGTTGCGTCAAATCATAACATTTCTATCCCCCCCCCCTCTTCCCATTCCTTTCTCTACAGAGCGACAGGCTTCTGATCAAAGGCGGGAGGATCGTGAATGATGACCAGTCCTTCCATGCCGACATCTACATGGAGGATGGCGTCATTAAGTAAGTCCTCCGCTGTCCTCCTTTCTGCTCTGCTTTTATTCATTCCCATTTGCTTTCATCCCTCCACTCCCACCCAGGCTCATCATTTACTTGCTGTCTTTCAGTCAAATCACTGTTGCGGATACAATTTTTCTTGTGTGCAAAGTAAAACAGCTCGGTAATTCCATCCGATGGGTTGGACAGATGAATTTGTGTAAATGAAATCCAGGTTCATTATTGTCATATTTTTGTCCATTTTGACTGATGATTTCTCCCAATCATCTGCATGAATGAGACCAATCCAGGCAAGGAGCATGAGACTGCAGCTATCCAAAAACCCCAGTGTAACAGAGATAATCTCAGTCTCTATGAGAAAAAGTAAAGGCAGAAAGTAGTCCCCTGAAAATCCCAACTGTATATAGTCCATGTTTCTCAAATATCTATAACAGGTGGTTAGTAAAGTGATATCATAACCAACAGTCCCAATGGACAAAAATATGAGAACAACAAGCTTGACCAATACTAATGATCTCCAATATTTCTTATAAGATTAGAGTAATTGTTAATGTGTTTAATCAGTAGAATTTGTATAAGAAGAGGTCGACACAGGTCAAAGAACATATTTTGACCTCGAGACAGGTGACACTAGAGGCTAAGATTGGTAAATAAAGTGCAAAAATTGCAATTATTTATTATTAAAAGAACCCAAACAAAATATAACAACAATCTCAGTGGAAAGATGGAAACGAGCACAAACTGCTTGATCAGGCACATTGCATCCTTGTTTCCGTTATTGGCAGTCGGGGTCAAATATTCAGTCAAAGGTGGGTGATAACAGGGAGTCTAGTGCCCAATTTTATGTGCTGGTGTGAGCATGACCCCACCCCACCAGACAAGGCGAGGGCAGTTTGGGTGAATTCCTCTCTCTCTGTCTCCCTGAATCAGTCTGTCCTCTTCGTCACTCTTCCCCCCCCGTTCTGTTTCCACTTGATTTTCTAGTTAAAAAGGCCCTTTGTCCCCCCTGCCCCTTAGAGAGGCAGCTCAGAGAGAGGCACCCACAGAAAGCCTGGTGTTGCATAATAAGCACACAGATGCCTGCTGGACCATTGGGCTGCTGGCACAGAGACACTGCCTGCCAGTCTGTCTGGTCTCCTCAGTCAAGTCTGCACAACAGGGTTTTTAAATTCTTTTTTTTTTTTTTAAATGTTGATGTGACAATGTGTTGCTTCAAGCGTGGCTGACAGTTTTGGGTCAGGCTAAAGTTAAAAACGCTTTCTTATATACTGGAAAGGTCTTTCCATTGACAAATGTCAGGCTGGACCAGTACAGTGTTTAGATATAGGTAATAAAATTCTCAGCTCCTACCTGCATTGTTTTGTGAAATCAAGACATCCGTTTCCAAATCTTTTCATAGAATTTGTGCGACAACATTACACGTTTAGGGTTGACTGAAAAATCAGCCTCTTGTGTTCAGGAAACTGTTCAGGAAATCACTTGTCGGCATCTTGATTGACTTTTTCAAATTTAAAATGTCAAGTTATTGACGTCCCAGATTTAATTTATTGTCATTGCCTAGCACAAATAGTAGGGAAAAAAATGTCATCAAAACATCATCTGCCCTCGACAGGCAGATCGGTGACAACCTGATCGTGCCCGGTGGGGTGAAGACCATCGAGGCCAACGGGAAGATGATGATCCCCGGTGGCATTGACATCCACACCCACTTCCAGATGCCGTACCGTGGAACCACAACCGTGGACGACTTCGCTCAGGGATCAAAGGCCGCTCTTGCCGGGGGCACGACCATGATCGGTAAGGGTGTTAGCAAAGATCATCCACACAGTAAAGTTTTGTTTCAGACAGAGACTAAAGCTAAAGGGGGGGGGCGTACAAAAGACAAAGGGTAAGGGGGTTGGCTCGGGAAGGGGGGGGCAAGGAGTGAAACACTGCTCCCACAGAAATACAACACCAGTGTCTGCCTACATGCTTGTCTTTGCACATTATGGGTTTATATATGAGCTTTATGCATGTGAGAGACCAGAAGCGATCACAGCCAACAGCCGGCAGGCACCACAGCTTCATTAATGCCATTAACTTCTTATGAGCTGGCTGCTTGTCTGCCAGCGTGGCTCTGTGTTTAAACCGACACACTCACTAACAGGCGTGACACTGTAGCCAGATCTATTCATGGCCTCCATTCATAGAGGGATTATATTCTAGTGGGTGATGTGTGAGAGAGAGCAAGTGAAACATATACTGTGGTTTGTACTGGCCTGTGTGTATTGTATACTGTATATGTCCGTCTCTACTAACAGATGATTTTGTGTGATGGCGAAGAAAGAAGCAGTTCAGATGGTTGACATAGTAAACAACAATGGGGTTTTTTGTGACGGCCATTTCCAGCTCTGTCCAATTAACGTACAAAGACAGGATAAGCATTCATTCATTCATTATCCATACTGCTTATCCCGAAGGGTCGCAGGGTGGGGGGGCTGGAGCCAATCCCAGCTATCATTGGGCGAGAGGCAGGGAAACACCCTGGACTGGTCGCCAGTCAATCGCAGGATAATGAATGAATGGATGACAGGATAAGCAGATTGGGTCACCTTTAATGAGATAAAGAAGCCAGTCAGGTGGTGAGCCAGCACACAGCCTTAATGTATTATAGCTGAGTAAGATGGAGCGGGATATTTATATACTGATCAAAAAAATTAAAGGAACACATCAAAAACACATCAGATCTCAATGGGAAAAAAACCTGAATATAAACCGTAAATCATTCAAATGTACACAGTAGAAACCTAGTCTGTGTATTGTGTTATATTTGTATTTGCCTGTGCTTGAGCATAAGACTTATTTGCTTATTGATTAGTATGATTTTATGATCTATGTCGGCTAATGGTGACCAGAGTGGCCCCTAAATTCATCAAGGACACCTGCACCCCAGACAGAGGTGTTCAAAATGTAATGTGCCATCTGAATGGCTGAGCAGTGCAGGAACTCGGACAGACAGCCGATTATGCAAGATACACAATACAGGGAGAAAGTAGAAATGCCAGCAGACAAATCTTGACATGGCCCCGTCTTCGTCTCTCCGTGTGCAACTGTCGCCACCCCACTCTATCACTGCTTCGTCCGTTTGATTTCACCTACCATCTTTCCTTTCTGCAAACTTCTCTTATCCTCCCCTCATCCCCGCGGCCCTCTCTCCTCTACCATCCACCTCCTCCAGTGGACCATGTGATCCCAGAGCCTGGTAGCAGCCTGATGGAGGCCTATGACCAGTGGAGGCAGTGGGCAGATGAGAAGGCCTGCTGTGACTACTCGTTCCACGTGGACATCACCCACTGGAATGACAGCATAAAGCAGGAGGTGGATAACCTCATCAAGGAGAAAGGTAGGCCGTGGCGGTGTAACACAACATCTACCTAAGAAAATAAAGCTTGAATACAACAAAAATCCTTCCTTTTTTTATTGTTCTTCAAAAGGTGTTAGTTTATTTTTACATACACCTTTGACCTTTTAAGGGGTGTTGAAGTAGCATTTTTCACATGCTTGCTTTATTGCTTAATGCTTTATTCCTTTGTTACAGGTGTAAACTCGTTCCAGGTCTACATGGCTTACAAGGACTACTACCAGATGAGCAACAGTGAGGTACAATAAATTAGTGCACACTTAAAGCATAGGTTAGGTCTGTATTCAAGCAATACTTACATGGCCTAATTTGCAGAGATGGGAGACAAAATCCACAGTCACAAGCTAATGTGAGGCTTCTGCAGTCTGACTTCCAGAGTCTTTTTATTGATCACATTAGGAAGAGATCTCCTCGCAGCCAGTATGAGCAGGACGAATAAGTCAAAAGCTCTCACAACGTTTAATGGACAAATTAGTATCTTATAAGACATGCTTGAAATATGTGAACCTTTCCTTTAACATCTTCAGTAGACATTAAAGAAACATGAGGTGGTTGGTTTCACTCACTGTGTAAATTTTGATATTGTTCTTATTTATCAATCCCAACAAGAACAATTGCGATCAATACAGTCAATCACTGCTGACTTGCTGAGAAACTGAATGGTCATTGAAAACATGGCAATGGGCTTGGCTCTAAGCAGTGACAGAGTGTCTAAAATAGTGAGCAAATTATGACCTTTAGTTGGCGTAGACACAAATCACTTCCAACGTCATGTAAAGTCCTAGAAGAGGATAAATCTTTTTTTCTCCCAGACATACCCCGTCCTTATGTAACCTGCAGCATGTGATGTATTAGTGCGAGTTCATACTGCAAGTCCAACTGGTAAACGTAGAAAAACCAAAGTGCAAGTCCAGACGGTGTGAGGCAGGACTCTTCATGTTTCTCATGCAGCCGTGGCTAATTCAGTCGGTCAGAGGAGCGCGTGAGGAAACAAATACTCCAGCGTGAAAACTGATGTCATGCAGCTCGCTAAGGAACTGTGGTGCAGCAACATAACAGCAACTGCAGCTCATCCCACACGAGCTTAACCGTTTTTGGAGACCACACACACACAATGATTGCCGTGCTTTGTGGTAGACATGTAAATTGTGGGCCTCTTACAAATTGTGGCTCCAGGGTGACCCCTAGGATAAAAGGGAGTGTGTAATTCTTGTGTAAACACACGGGCAGGATTTTAAACGTAAAAACGGTCTCACTGCAATTTCACACTTTGTGTCTTTCTCCACCCAGCTCTACGAGGTCTTTACCTTCTTGGCAGAGAGGGGAGGCATCGCTCAGGTCCACGCTGAAAATGGCGAGATCATTGCGGAGGTAAAAAAACAAAACAAACAAACTGACGGATGCAGCTCTTGAAGATTTTCTCCTTCCCTCCCCTGCCTCATATTCTTTACTACCCTCTCTTTAATTACTTGTCTCGTGTCCAACTCTGTGATCTGTTTTAGTTTAGTGAGACTCACCTCCGTTTCGTTCACTTCAGTTCAGCTTTCTAGGCGAGCCTTATCACAGTGCATCTCCACTAAATACAGACTAAACACACCGTCACTGATGAGAGGGGGAATGTGTTTCTTGCAGGACAGTAATGCGTGGGTGTAGTATACACAGGGCTGTGCTGTATTATGGTCAAATGAAAGTGAATGAACCCTAATAGTTGGTGGATTTAGAGGGTTTGGCATTAGTCAGAGCTCCAGACCATGCCTGGATTCTGTCACCGTGTGTGTGTGTGTGTTGGATTTGATTAATCGCAATTCCCAGATCTCCTATCCAGTCTTAAACAAGAACTTTGAGGGAGTTCGATTTCCATCAGCTTTTAAAACAAAATGTCTGAACCCCCAGATTATGTCATGGTGTGACTTCACTTTAGAGCTCCCGAGATATAGAGGCCTTGTTTAGACCCGTGAGTCGGTAGAGGTCATGTTGGAGGTGACAACCACCACGGATGCCTGCTGAAAAAGCTGTCTAAAGCTGCAGTTCCTGTCATGACCATTAGATGCTGATTTCCAATCTCCTCACAAAGTTTATGTCTCTTTATTGAATTTGTGTGTTTTGGTAGCGATTTTGCAAAAAAAAAAAATTTCCCCATCAACAACATATTAAAGGAAAATTCCAGTACTTTTCAACCTAGGTCTTTTTCTCGTAACTGTGGTTATTTTGACCGTGTGTTATTCTAACTTTTCACTATTTTACTAGTTCCACTGCAGAGCTTTTGGAAACACAGAGTTGGCAAAGGGAGCAACCTCCCAAAGCTTTCCGAATAAGCGCTCGTCTCTGAGTCCGACCTAAAAGTCGACGGAAACTATCCCCATGGATGAGCTATGATAATAATATAATAAATAATAATTTCATATATGGTATGACTTGTTTCAGAGGCCAACATACAAACACCCTTATTGCCGTGTAAGTGTTGCTTACCGTATAGAGAAGTCGCCGCTTGGTCCAGTCTAGTTGATTTTGGGGAGGTGAAGCATTCTCCAGCACAGCAATGCTTTTTGTAGCCACACAGCTGGGATCACTCTCATCTGCAGACACGTCTAGGTTTTCCAAGTCAGCCATCAACAGGTCCCACTTCTAGCAGTGACGTACATTTTCCTTCCTTCGGACCACTTTGGAGAGCAGCGGCCATAGGAACATCTCCCGTTTGTGTTGTGGGATGGTTCCCTGTGCCTCCATTCGTCATCTTCCATTTGATTTAGCTTCTCGCCTGTGTACTCTGATTGGAATAAATCGGGTCGGCCATCAGCATGCGACGACTCACATTCGTCTACAGGACAACCAGCCATTGCACGTAGTTTTCTTAAATTTCCTTAATAAGACAGTCGTGGTGCTAACACGTAGCCTATAAAAGAAGGGTTGCGCATTGGCTAAACATATACTGCAAGTCCTGGCCGTGTTGCTGAGTTGTGTTAGCATAGTAAGCACATGTGGATATAGCATGCTAGCAATATCCACATTACCTGAGTCATGGGCCCAAACAGGAAGTAAGAGCATCCAATGGACTTTATACTAGAGGGAACTCAGACTGTACCATGTTGAGTAGGATACGGGGGGGTTCAGGGTATAGTCTTTTTTAAAGTACCCTAAAGAAGCTATATTACTGTATGTTTTCTGTATGAGATCTTATTTGATTATGCTAATTGATTATGAATGAACTTTTTTTTTAACTAAAGTTTATTTTTGCTTTAGGCCTATATAGTTTTTTTTCCCCCCACAACCTCAACAAAACCAGCCTTAACTGCTCATAGGTGTTACATGTACTACGATTAAAAGCGTACGCCATGTGGAGATTACTCTGTCCTCCGTGTGCTCGCCCTCCACCACTCGGCCAGTCTTCGTAAATGACGACATCACAGACCTCCAAGTGTCTCCATGCAGGGGTCCCCTCTGCACTTACTTTGACACAAAAGTGCAGACAGTACTTTTGGGAGGTAGTTCTACATGTATACACCCGTCCTCAACGGCCCCTGGGTTCCCACAGTCCTCTGTGTGTGGCCTGACCCAGATGACAAACCTGCAGCTCATATCCTTCACACAGACGGGAAGAAGCAGAAACAGAATATCATTTTGGCGTGTGACCAAAGCCTTACATCAGCCGGAGCACTCAAACCACAAAAGATAATCCTGCATATGACGCTATGCAGCTAACAGCCAACCTTTTTGCATGTTTGTTCAACAGGAGCAGGCCCGCATGCTGCAGATGGGTATCACTGGACCAGAGGGACACGTGCTGAGCCGGCCAGAGGAGGTGCAATGCACACACACACACTGTACACATACCTGTACACTCATTACATGAAATGATTTTAAGCATGTAGTCATGGACATTGTAAAAACTGAAATAGCCAAGTATAGTCTTTTTAATACATAATCTCAGGTTTTATTGAGATGTTGTGTGTTGTATGTTTTTTTTCTCGACAATCTTCCGTCAGTAAATGTTAGCTCTGTGCTGGTGTGTGTAATATATATGTGCTGCAAGGTTTGGCCGGGACTCTTTCAAAAACAAGATTTTAATCGCAAGACACCATCCTGATTAAATAAAGTTCACATTTTTTCCAAAGTACAAACAGCGGTGCAGACATGGCCACACATACGCCACACGCTCACATTGTCCACGATGACGTCCTTGGACTGGCCGTCACACATTGTTCTTGTTACACACATGTGGTTTCAGACACATTAGAGGCATTTGGTGAAAATCCTCCGGTTCCCCCAACTGTTACTGCTTATGTTTCTTCAACAAACAGCAAAATGAAGGACATGCTCTCAAGTCAGCAACTTGTCTGCCTGTAGCTTGACTGGGATTTTCCACTCTGTGGTGCAGTGCAATGAAGCTGTCCCACCAGTCCCATAGTGTCATGCAGTCAAGTGGAGTCTTGAGAATCAAAAGCTTGGTAACATAATTTAACTGACCAGAGGCCAAGTTGGATTAGTGTTTAATCAGTGTCTGGTGTCCTGTTTGGTTTTAATTGATTGGTTATTGGACCCAGGCTGATGTTGTGGACTAGAACGCAATATTCAGCTGAAATTTTTGCGTCCCCTTGCAAACTACAAACCACACAGTCATCACATCTGGAGGCATGCTTTGCTTTCTGCTGGCAAACTTTTCACCATTTTGTATTAAAAGTAATTTGTTGCTCTTGCTCACTAACTTTCACAAACATGGAAATATAGAAATGGAACTTTAGGAATTTAATAATCCCAATAAAATGACAGGTGCTCTCCAACGTGGAGCGCCGAAATGTGTCCAGAGGTGTTTGCTTTTAATGCATTTTATGCATTGTGAATATTCCTTCCAATTAGGATCCTCACCTAAGGTTATCTTAGCATTTGTTTGCTCATATCATAAGTGTACTTTGTACTACCCTAACTCAATGGAACTGAATAAACCTGACCAGTTTGATGATGTTAAAATTATATGCTTACACTTGTCGCTTTGGTTCAAAATGAATTATTCAAATAATACAGCTCCAAAAATACATAATTTGCTGTGGTTAAGATACTCCGGAGTTTATTTGAGAAAGTCCTAATGGGAATAACATTTCCAAGTCAACCACAATGTCCTGTCCCTTCTGTAGCTGGAGGCGGAGGCGGTGTTCCGTGCCATAACCATCGCCAGCCAAACCAACTGTCCTCTCTATGTGACCCGGGTCATGAGCAAGAGTGCTGCTGACATCATCTCACAGGCCCGGAAAAAAGGTAAAGGGGCAGCATTTAGACTTCACTGCACAATGCAGACTGTTTAGAACTCCATGTCCAATGAGCGTTAGGTTCATTAAAAAACAATGTGATTGTCTGAAATTATACATCCTGCACACCTACAGATTAGGACTTTTTTTTTATAGGAAATAATCTTCCACCATGTGAATAACAGCAACACTGACAGCACACTGTACAATAAGAAAGTGGAACTTGGATTAAAAGGAGCACATATTATCTTTGACAGAAAAGCTATTAGTTCAAATACTGTATATTGCTTGAGCATTATCTAATTTTTGAGTTTCATCTCTGGGCATTGACCACTTTATTTTGTGGAGATTGCAGTGTTTTACTACAGTGTGTAGAGTAGTAGCATAGTAATCTATCTATCTTTGCATCATTTCCAAATAGTCTTCAGAACCTCAGACAAAACGTGATCCCTCGTAATATTATTTACAAAATGTGCGTGTGTTTGTCATTTAGCTACATTTTGTGACTCGTGGTACTCAAATCAAATAAGAAACTTGGTGATCTTTTCCTGCAGTCTGGGAAACAAACATCAGATGGGCTTTTACTTCTGCTCACCTTTCTGTCAGATTTCTGAGATGTTTGGAATGCACATACCGGTATCACTGCACCTATGCCCTTATAAGATATTTTTACTGTCTTTCCTGGAGCTGCTGATGTACACAGACGCTGCACTCTGCTGGACATGATTTAAAAAGCTAATCTCAGGGGATATTTTCAGTTTTGTCGTTCAGCTCTTTTCTGTGGCTCAGCTGTCACACGGACCATTCCTGACAGACTCAGGACACAGCAGAGGTGAACTGAGGGGCTCCATGGCTGTGATGGACTGTGAAATATACAATTTGTAAGAATGGCTACATGAGGTTTTAACAGGCAGAGTGCTGACCTCAGGAGGACTCACGTACACCCTTTAGGGGCTTTAATGGGTTTGACATCTTTGTTTGGATCTATTCCCAAACTTTTATATTTGAGCCAGGATGGAGCTCAAACAGTGAGGTGCGAGAGCAAAGGACCATGAAGGAACGGAAGAGCAAGTATTAGTAACAGGAAGCAAACTCTGGCTCCTCATGCCTGGAAGAACAAGCTCAACTACTACTGAGCCAAGGAGACATTTTCACATTGCCAAGGTTGATGTCTGTCTGGTTCAAATTAGGCGTGGTTCCTCTCCTGCAAACACTGAATTACCGAAGCTTTTAGTGAGATTAAACTGCTGACAAATTAATCGGGCCAGATTGATGATTTTGAAAATGCCAGGAATCACTAGAGTAAATCAATTTGAAACACTTTGCATTTGATACTGATACCGTTATTTCTTTCCCAGGAAATGTTGTGTTTGGGGAGCCAATCACGGCCAGCCTGGGGACTGATGGGACGCATTACTGGAGCAAGAATTGGGCCAAGGCAGCTTCTTTTGTGACCTCACCTCCTCTCAGCCCTGATCCCACCACTCCAGACTATCTGAACACGCTGCTGTCCAGGTACGAGTCACAGCACCTCCCTCTGGTTAAGTTGTTGCCCTGTTTGTTATCTTGGTGCTTGACACATTTTTATTAAGTATTACACACAGTATTATATCATCTGATTTTACTATAGTGGGCACAGATAACACAAGACAAGACAAGGCAGGATACAGTACATTTAGACGGTGTAGCCACTGGTCTCTTAAATAATAAATGAATAACTTAAGACACAGATGAATGACAAGATTAGATGATTAATTAGCTCCACGGTTATATCAACAAGTAAAGCATGGCTGATTTAATTACAATGCTCTGCTGAAACGTTTGCCTTTACTCGCAAATCCTTCCCTAATCAGGAGGCGTTTTCCCTTTGCCAGGCCGTTACTGTGAGTTAGGAATCTTTAAGATGAAGAAGAACGTCAAAAAGGCTTAGTAAGGATTTAGTGTAAGTTAAATGAATGTATACAAGTTCTGTTCTGGCTGACTTCGTCTGGTAAGTGAGTTAGAGCTTCATGTGGAAACAGGAAACACTAGTAACAGTTTGTACCGGAGGAACAAACCCTCAAGATATGGTATGATTCCATCTTAACTTTTGTATTTTCACGTTGTTCTTTGTTTCCCAGTGGAGACCTGAGTGTGACTGGCAGTGCTCACTGCACCTTCAGTGTGTCCCAGAAAGCCATCGGCAAGGACGACTTCACTCAGATCCCAGAGGGTGTCAACGGAGTGGAGGAGAGGATGACCCTCATCTGGGATAAAGCTGTGGTGAGGACTACTTTAGTTTATTTCTTTCTCCATTTTTAAACCTTAGAAGAAGGAGAAGGACAAAAAGCAAATGGATAGTGAGAGAAGGACATGAAGGTTTATTTTAGACCTTTATTTTGGTTTTGATTCCTTTGCCATCTAACCTCTTTCCTTGAGGAAAATCATCATTTTTCTAAGCCGTAGCTTTGTTTTAATTGTTTTCATTTCCTGTCTCTGTTCTGTGTTGCTCAGTTTCGGATGTCAAATCCACATCTTTCTCATCTCTGCGGTTTCTATTTTTATTTTTATAAGGACAATCTTGTTCTCTGTCTCACTCCTTTTATCTGGCTTTCACAACATTTCCCGACATTTCTCTCATCAGTTATTACTGTCTCTCTCCCTCCCTCCTCCCTCCAGCTTTATTTCTGCCTTCTTGTCACAGTGTTCGCCTTGCTGTATCCTTTCCTTTGCTATCTCCACATCTGTCCTTTGCTTCGCCCTTGGATACAGCACACTGCCCTCATTCTTTTCCTTCCTTCTCTCTTGCTATCACTGCATCAGTGTACTGCTAACAGACACAGGGAATGTAGCTTTAGACAGCTGTGGGAGTACTGTTCTGCCTGTAAAACATGCTTTTTATATTTTTTAAAATGTGTACAAGCCAGGCTCTGCTATATATCTGCTACTAGCTATTCCCACCCCCCCCGTTTCTGGACTTTATGCTAAACTAAGCTAATCGCCTCCTGACGACAGCACTATACGTAATGCACAGGCATGAAAATGGTATGAATCTGCTCATCTAACTCTTGGCAAGAAACAAAAGTTAACATATTCCTTTAATATCTTGCTCATGGTATCGGCATCAGGTCATAATTAAAATAATTAAAACAAAGTAAATCATCAAATGTAAGAAAGATGCATCATCTGAAGCAGTTTTTATATTCGTGTGTTGAAAGGAGAATGTCATTTAATGCAATCCAGCTAGAGCATTTCCATCCATTGAAACCTTTTTCAGTCACTCTTTTTTTTTGACAGATTCTTCCTGTTCCTTGTTTTTGCTTGTATCCCACCCCAACCCCCCACAGACTACAGGTAAGATGGACGAGAACATGTTTGTGGCAGTCACCAGCACCAACGCAGCTAAGATCCTGAACCTGTACCCTCGCAAGGGTCGGATCGCCGTGGGCTCTGACGCCGACCTGGTCATCTGGGACACAGACTTACTCCGCACCATCACTGCCAAGACGCACAACTCGGTACGTACGCCGGTCAAAGTTCGAGCTCGCATTTCTCTCAAGTTTCAGGTAATTTCAGCTCAAAACTTGTGGAATTTTCCTTTCACTCTACTATTCAGTAGAGCTGGAAATAATTTTGACATAAAGCTCAGCGTTTGAACTAGGGAAACCATATTGTTTCACTGTGTGGATGAATGCAGAGGGAGCATTGAGGGGCCTTTTTCTCGAGTAATGTCAATGCTGTTATTGTTACAGTTATTCGAGTGGCATCAGTCTATATGTTCTATTGTGCAAAAATGTGATTGGCTAAACATAACAGCTAGGGTGACAGAAGGTGAAATCATGAGACAAGGTGGGAAAAGCAAGAGAGTGATTAGAAAATGCGGTTAAAAAGGGGTCTCATGTGAGATATGAGTCTACATGTGTGCGTGCATGTGTGCAAGAGATAGAGGGGAAAAAGAGAGAGAGAAAAAGGGTTAGGGAGAGCGAGCACATTTTTGAGCAGCTTCCAGAGAGCTCTCAGTTCCTCTGAACGGAAATGAAGTCTCAGTGGATGTTCACTACTAATACGACTCACAGTGTACTTGCCATATGACCAGCTCTTGATGTACAGTTGAGCCTCACTAAGTCCAAAAAGCCTCAGCGATGTCGTGGATTGAAAAACATAGCGATGATTCGAATACACGGGTTTATCCAAATGCAACAAGCATTCTGTCAGTGATGCAAACGTTTTCCAAAAAGCCCTGTACATCTAATCAACAGGGAATCTGCGTGGTGTATAATCAAGTGGTATTTCCTTCCTCTATATCACATTCACTCAAAACAGATCATCCAAAATATTTTCATGATTGGGCAACCATAGTGGGTTTAAAGAATGCCATTCATTGCACAGGGTTATGTCGAAGTAAATACTACTATTTCAAATACGTTCACAAACCCCAGAGATTTGGAACCACTTGTAGGAAAACAGCCCCTCTCAAACAGCTTTTGGTCAAAAGACAGTCGCTTACATGGGAAACATCTCACTAAACATGCAATCTGAATCAGGCGCGGCAGTGGAGCGGGACCACCATTTACTGCAAGAATTCCTATTTTTCATACATTAACAGTTTAACAGCATGAGCAACAGACAAGTTATTGCCTGCTAGTGCTGCTTTCCTTTTACAGTAGTACAGAAGTACATCATAGTAAGAATAAATGACTCCTCCTGTAGTGTTACTTTTCAGTTCCAGCAAGTGATTTTCTTTACTGGAGGTCTGTACATGTGATTCAATGCCTCTCTTAAATAACACTTAATGACATTCTGAAACTGAGCAATTTATGTCTGTGGTCATGTGTTCAGAGTCAAACTACATTACAAACATATGAAACTATATCATCCCATTGCAGATGTCTTTTTGTCCTCCCTCTGAGAGTCTAAGACAAGGGCCTCACAAAGACACACATTCTCTCTTACTCACACACACATTTTTACATAACATTGTGAGTACAGCACACATACTCACATGTGAGTAATGAGGTTCCTACCATTACACAAACATTAGAGGATCTCGGACAGGCCACTCGGCAGCAGAGGAAGTGTCCGGACAGGAAATGAAGGCTTCACCTGCTTAGTACAAATCTTGTTTATACACGTAAACATGAGTGAGGGAAGAACGCATGTGCTAATAATGTATGCACTGGCTGGTCTTAAGAATGATGAGATTACGTTAGTATTTGCCTTGCTTAAAGGCCTAATGGCGGTTGTTCAGTAGGAGAGAAAGAACATCGCTGTGTCTCCAGATGGAGTAGTGGAAAGAGACCTGAGAGAACTGGACTAATAATATGCCTTCTCCAAATGTGGAGTACATCCACTGAGGATCCGTGGGTTCTTACATAATGATGTCACCCTTTCATTTCCTGCTCGTCGTCCCTTCCAGATAAAATAACAGCAGAGACCAGAAGACCAGAGCACGGCAGTTCGCGGGTTCTAATAAATCTACCTTAATGGATGGTTTGACACCAGGCCAAACAGGAGTGGCCCTGTTTACCAGCACGCTTTGTTGGGGAATGCCTTCCTCTGTAGAGTAAATATAACTGTGTGCTGTGTCTTTGTTGGTTATCGGTGCCCACATCTGGCCTGGATTGCTCGTTGTTGTCAACCAAAAAAATACATAGATGCTCATGAAGATATTCTGACACATAAACAAGAACAGGAGCAGCACACACACACACACACACACACACTCTCTGAGACACACTCGGCTTAGTAATGACATCATGTTTGGCATGCAGTTAGCCTTAGTTATGTCCTGTTCTGGCCTGGATTTGGACGGCAGCAGAAAACAGGGCCGTGTGCAGAGGAAATGAGCAACAATAGAATGAGGAGAGGCGAACGTCGCAGATCACAAACATGTCGAGAAAAGAAGGCTGACACAAGGGAAATTGGAAGAGGTTGCAAGCGATCGCATAAATCAAGCAAGAATGGGCAAGGGAGGGAAAGACAGGAGGAGAGGATGAAAAACAGACGTGGAAAGACGGGTAAATGAAGGAAAGAGACGGCCAACTGGAAAGAGCCATGTGACGATAGTGAGAAGCACTACAGAGGCATTACACACCAGCTGGATGATGGCAGCTGTTAGTACATGCCAAATAGACAAGTGTAAGAAACAAGGTGATGAATGATAAAGAATGGGAGAAAAGGAGCATGGGGTTAAGAGAGGGTAGAGGAGGAAGAGCCTCCACTTCCTGTCTCTTCATCCATCCTCCCACAGCTCCCCCTGTTGTTGTCTTCCTCATCTCCTACAACCCTTTGTCAGTCCTTCAAAGGAAGACTAAAGAGGCTTTATTTAGCTGTTTTTGTTTTTCCTCAAAATGAATTTGATTGATGCAAATTTAATTTGATTGAAGTCTCAAAATCAAAATGACCTTTAAGCCCCATGAAAAAATGAACTGAAAGCCCCTCTCCGTTCATTCTTTCGATCGGTGGAGTTATTTGTTCAAACCTTTGCTTCAGTGTTGCTTTAGTAAACATATGTGTTCCCTTTGCTCCTCCTCCTGTTGGTTTTAAACAGTGTGTAAAAATGTTGATATGAGTCATGAGATGAATTGGATTTAAAAGGTCATGCTCGTTTGACAGGAAGCTCTATTGAGGGCTTAACATGACATGATGGTTTTCTCTCTCCTTCTGTGTGTTTGTATGGGTATGCTTTTGGTAAATAAATGCACATTTCTATTAATAGGAAAACAGTGCACATTTACACACCATATTTATTACTGTAAATGTGTCTGCTTTTGTAGTTTTCGCATTTCTATAACTGTAAATTTAGACATTCTGTATGTATTTTGTGTAATTTCTCTCGTATTAGTGAGTACTGCTATGCGATTAATCTGTTTACTCACCCCACAATTGCTTGTACTCTTAGTTCACTGCTTTTGTTCATTTCTACTGTTGTGTTGCATATTTCCCCTTGCTGAATTCTGTTAATGTTGCTGCTGCAACGACCTAATTTCTTCACAAGTGTCTAATCGTTTAATATTTATGCTTTAGGCTGCTGAGTACAATATCTTTGAGGGCATGGAGCTGCGTGGAGCCCCACTGGTGGTGATTTGCCAGGGGAAGATTATTCTGGAAGATGGGAACCTGCATGTCACCTCTGGCGTGGGTCGCTTCATTCCCTGCACTCCCTTCCCTGACTTTGCCTACAAGCGCGTGAAAGCCAGGAAGCAGGTAAATACAGGTTTTGCTTCTGTGCAGCCTGCTGTTCGCACTTTACACAGCAATTCTGTGGAGGCATCTGTCATGTCTGGTATGTAACGGTCTGATACTGTAGATCGTACAGTGCGAAGCTACTGAACTGTTGAACAGATAAAGACAAAAAGAATCCATACAGAAACAGGAGGTTGGTGCAATAAACCATCAGAGTATGTGAGTGACCTGCAGTGCCAAAAACAGCACAACAATGCCCGCTTAGCATCAATGATGTAGTATAGTATATATAAACATGATGGTAGAAAGAATATTTGTTGTTTTAGATAATCACACTTACCAACTGACACACGCAATGAAGTGAGAGAAGATTAGGAAAAAGTAGGGGAAGGTGGAAGGTAGGAGTCAAGGTCTTTTGGACTGTTAAGTGAGGACGTTACTTAGGGAGTTTGGGCTGAGAGGAAAGGGGGCGGGAAGGATGGAGGCAGTAAAGTGGGATGTGGGAGAGCTACGGTAAGTCTGACATCAGCCTCCAAGGTTCAGCCACAAGGCGCTGGCTGCGCTTTTACGCTGTAGTGTAAAAGGTCCATGCAGTGAGGGTGGTCGAGTCATCGTGGTTCTAAAAAGGATATGGTGAGTTTGGATGAGGTCAACTTTTTTAAGAGACCTACCACATACAGTAAAGGGGTTACCAAAGGCTGCAGTACAAATGAGTCCAAAATGTACAATTTACCTTTGTCTCACAAGACTAGGCTGTCTAGGAATGTTGCTTCCATAACAGGAAATGGGTTTACAAAGGGTTTGTAAATACTGGTAAGAAATAATATGAGAAGAGAAATAACATTAAATAAGCGTGATAAGTGTGATGTTACATTCATTTAAAAAACAAGTGCGACACCTTAAAGAAATGAATTAAGATAGAAAATATGTTCCATTGCACTCACACATTCAGGAATATCCAGCACAAATGCCTAAAACACATTTTAGAGTACATGCTGCTGGTGCCTACCAACACAGAGAGCTGGCTCACCGTTCAGTAGCTGTACCTCATCAGGAAACATAAGGAATAAAAAAAAATGGACTATTCCTATCTCCTCCACTGTATTAAGCGCTAACACCATTTAACCGTTTGATATATAACAATTTAAACTCAAAGCAGATCCTGCTGTTTGCTCTCTTGCATTCTTACATATGCGCCAACAATCTAATTGTTCAACCATTTCCATATTGCAGCTGGCCGGCGATGAGAAAGTGGAGCTGTAGTAACTGTTTATCTTGGTAGCAGTCACTGTTGTGCTTTCTTCATTCACAGATGTCTCTTTTTAACTCTTTGACAGAGCTGCCAAGACTGCACTGACAGACAGACCGACACACAGACAGACGATGGCTAATTCGCCGCTAGCTTAAAGTTTCAACTTTCTTTGAAAGCATGTAAACGCTGTACGATGTGCTTCTTCTGCTCCAGTCTGTAAAGTGGTTTGATTACTTGTGTATGTATGTCTTTGTTTGTGTGCATCTGTGTGGATGTGTAAACCTGGAGCTGGTTCTCGGCAGGAAAAAGCCTTCTGAAAGATGCATATTTAATTCAGACGCAAACAGTTGCACAAACCACCGTATAATGTTAAACAGGTGTGGACGTGGTTACGTTAAATCTTTTGTGTTACCAACCCATGATGTCTCTCTTTGTTCTTACCCATCCTCTTCTCTTCGCCACCTTCATCTCTGCTCTTGTTGCCTGTCCTGTAGCTGGCGGTCCTGAGGGCAGTACCCAGGGGAATGTACGACGGCCCGGTGTCTGAATTCTCCATGTCCCGTGGCGGTACCCCCTCGGCCTCTGCACGTACCTCTCCGACCAAACAGCCCGTCAGAAATCTGCACCAGTCCGGATTTAGTCTAGCAGGTAACCCTGCACCATGCGGTGAGCTCAGCTTCTTAATACAACCCCCAGCCCTCTATCACCCAGTCCGTCCATTCATCTGTATTTGGTCTGTATTGATTTATACTGTATGTAGAAACATCAAAGAAGCATGCATGTGCG
>JAVQJF010082668.1:0-32803 GCA_036023855.1 Gadopsis marmoratus | reverse complement strand
CACACACACACACACACACACACACACACATGCATGAGGGCCACACACACTCTTATGGCTGTACTGCCAGGCTGCTGCTACCGTTATTACACACATGCTGGTTTTTATTGCAATTTTCCTCTCGCTGTGTTCCACTTGTGTGCTTGTTAAAAGGCTTTATATATGTAAACACATGGCGTATATTACTCGCACCTCTTACCAGGCTGTAAACTTGCACATGTTGAATAAAAAAACAAAAAAAAAACACCTTTGCTTTCATCCTTCTTTTTTATATTCCAGTGTCTATGCAGTTTTCTTTTTCTCACTTTGTCTCTGCCTCGCAGTCCCTGTCAGGTGCACACAGTCTAACACAAAGAAAGGGGCCCAGCAGTAGACTGCGGCACCTGTAGTCCACAGGCCATAGTGGGGTTTGGTGGATGTGTTGCCAGATTGGACTCCTGGTGGGGCTGCCAGACTGGCTGTCAGCACATGAGCTGAACTTTGTCTTTGCTTCTGTCTGGCATTCCACAGGTCTCCCATGGGAAACCAGCTAAATTACTGAGAGAAGTGAATCTGAAACCACAGAAAACCATGGTCCAGAGTGGTGGTTGCATGTCATTACAGAAAGAAAAAAAAAAAAAGATGATAGAAAATGTGCTTATTGCTTTATTGTCCATACCCACTTGTTCCTATTCAGGGTCATATTATTCAGGGACACTGGAGCCTATAATGGAAAACACTCTGGTCTGATCACCAGTCCTATGGCTTTACGAAAGTTAAATTATTGACATATTGTCAGTATTATAAGTATTATAATTTCTGGCCTAGCTAATAACAACTGAGGACTGAACTGTCCTTTTTCTAAAACAGCATCAGTCCCGACAGCGAGGCAACAATTAAATACGCTAATTATATGGTAAAATACATACCGAATCACTCACACTCAGTTGAGAGACTAGTATAACCTGTATAGTTGGAACATTAGACACTGAATGGTAAGGCAGCAGGTCTGACTGCTGGAATATCACTGCGGGAGGGCGCTGTTGAATAGACACACGTGTGTGTTTTGTCAGCATGGAGCGCACTTGTTTTCACAACGCTGCACACGGATGTGACACAGCATCCAGTTTACACACAAGCACACGATGACATATTCCATCCAAGATATCTTGTGGTCACAGCGGCATTAGTGAGTGTGTAAACTTACCCGTGTGTCTACATTGGCATGTTTTTACAGTATTTTAGTTTGTATTCATGTATGAGCATGTGTGGTAAAACTGAACATTCTTCCGTCCTGAGCGGTGTCTCCCCTCAAACAGCTGCTTGTCACCTCTCAGGTTAGGACACACACACACACACACACACACACACACACACACACACACACACACGCACTTTCTCGACCGAACATAGTCCTACCTGTGAGATTAAAAAACAGGTTCAGCAGTAAGTCATAATTATGCAAACTCAGTTTAAACACTGTTGCATTGACAAACATGCTGCCTGGCACTCAGTAGGGAACACGTTTTGGACCCTCGAGCTCATTAAGACACTGAATACTTTAAATGTAGATTACCCGCCCTGTCTACATTTTTGATTCTGAGTTACTTAGTGGATGCTCTTTATCTGTATGTAGACAGTGTATCGTTTGCATGGCAATTTGCAAGTATTTTTGGTTTACTTTGGTGCCAGGTTTCAGGATTCATAATGTGATTGAGGAAATAATTGCATCAGTCATATCTGTTCAGTATAAAGCTGTATAGAGGCTGAAGAGAAGAAATGAAAGGTTGCATTAACGTGGATGTATAACCCTAAATGTAAGTCTTGTCACTTCACTTGCAAATATTCACACATCACCTACAGTCCTATTCTTATACATTCAAATTCACCATCTGCGTATGATATAATAAATACCATAGTCTGCGTGAAAACTTCAATGCACATGCAATCGACATCTGGCCTCAGGTCTGCTGGAAGGGCTCCTACACTCAGGCTTGACTGATGAGGAATGCAGAGTCGACCGCACCCTTTCGCCCCTTCAACCACTGGACGAAGGCGTGCGTGTGTGTGTGCGTGTGAGTGTGTGTGTGTGTGTGTGTGTGTGAGTAAAGGCCATGCTCAGATTACTGGAGTTCATTTGTCTTGTAAGCTATAGTGCCACTCCTTTGTCAAACTGTTCATTCTTTTCATGCTACGGTATCACCTCATTGCTCTCTCTGTCTCTGTCTCTCTCACCTCATAAATCTACAGCATGACGACAGGGAGTCTTATGAACACTACACATATGATCATACGTGTACAGAAGAAGTGCACATCGCCAGCCCTCATGCTGCCCTTGGCTGTTTTAACAGATGTGGCTCAAACACATTCACCCAGTTTGTGCTTCCTTGTCCTTTGTCAGAAAATGTGTGTGCGCAGGAATTAGACCTAGCATTCTCTGGTTTGGTGCACACAACTTAAAATGCACACATTTGTGCAACAAACAACTGTGACTGACTTACAGCCCCACTTAAGCCTTTGGGTCAAGGGTGAGAGGTCAAAGGTCGATACCTGCTTCACTTTTCTCTTTATCTCTGTGGATAAACTGCACTCACTCATGACTCTGAGATACACGCATATACATGCACACATTCTTAATAGCATACACACAGGGGGGTGTCTGGGAATGGTGCTCCCAGCTAAGCCAGCAGATTTTACCAGAGAATAATAGAATTAAGTAACACACATGCATGCACACACACACACACACGCACCTAGTGCTTTCTGCTGGAATAATAGATGCTGGTATAATGGAGCACGTGGCCAGAGGAATGAGGGGATTTGTCTTCAAACCACAGGGAATAGACAAGAGTTCACTCCAGGGGTTTGGACTGGCAACTACACACAGGAGCCTGTGTGTGTGTGTGTGTGTGTCCTTGAAGCCAAATATAGGTCTTGAATGTTTGAAATAGCATAATTGTTATCCCAGATTAGAGATCACTATCTTTGCACCGCCCCCCCCCCATAAACACACATATATATACTTTATTCACTTCACGCCATGAGATAGTGTTATTTATTGACTGTAGTCTGATGGTTAAGTGTTATGCATGTACATACAAAACACACAGAAGCTCACTTGTAGGCCCATTTAACCAGCAGACTTTATGCTTCAGAGGAATTTCAGTCTGATGGTGTCCCCGTGTGGTTGGAAAAAGTAATTACATTACAACAAGACAAGGTTTAAGAAATGTGTGGATAGTTCAAAAGCACATAGATGTATAGCTTTTCAGTAGTAACAAAATGTATCATTACCCGCTTATATTTTATCCGTGTGGCGTTAATGTAAGAACTCAGCTGAAAAGGTTGTAGGATGTAGGAAAAGAGGAAAAAGGAGGCATCTTCCAGTTCTTTTTTTTTTTTTTTTTTTTTCTGACCAAAGCCCCAAAATATTCAGTTAATTACCATAAATGACAAAGAAAAGCAGCAAATCTCCACATTTGAGAAGCTAGAGTCAGAGAATATTTGGCATTTTTGCTTGGGGAAAAAGTGATATAATTTTTTGTTGAATCACTTAAGTTCTTAAACATAACACATATTATATGCGAACAGTTATTTGAAGAAAAAAAATAAAATCCGTTTTGTGGCACTAGGTTTCTTTATGTTTAGGCCTCAAAGCTCCAGTGTGTGTCGACGGCCTTCAGTAACACTATCCACCCACCAGAGGGCTGTTGCTGGGCTACCGGACCTGCTCTGTTCCGCACTGCCCCGCCCCCTGGTGGTCTGAAGTTGCTAGGCAGCTAACCTTATAGGAGGACATTTTATTAATGTGACTTACTTTTTTCGTCTTTCTCCTTATCCGTTACCATGTGGTTTAGTCCCTTTTATTCACTGTCATGTCTGTCACACACTGTTGTTTGATTAAGGCTGAGTGACATAAGAAAGTGATTTCTTCATTTGTTCTAATGGCCTGTGTGTGTAGAGGGGTAAATCTTGTGTGTGTGTGTGTGTTCATTCATTGTGCTGTGACACCCAACAATATTGATTAAGGTCAACCTCACCCCACCCTTCCAACCTCCCATCATTCTTAGTGGCAGTTTAAGTGCATCATGCAACCATGAGGTTAGTCTATGGATTCCATATTTGCAAAGCCTCATGGGAGTCTGAAGATGTTGCACATGCTCTGTTGCCACATGAACTCAAGTTCTAGCGACACATTTTAATGCGTTTTGTTCTCTGCTCAGCGCTGCTGCTGTTTATTAATCCTGTTAACGTATATGATTGCTGGAGGAATGACAGTGAAGGACAACTGCAGAACTACATCAGACTTTCCTTGAAATCTGTTTTGAATGGAAATACATCACTCTTTCTGCATCAAATTGCTCTCTCACAAATCTAACGTGCATTTTTAAGATCACAAATGGCGGTGATAAAATAGATTATTAGCAGGGAGGGATAATGCACTAAATATACGTCAGGATATGGGATAACAAAGAGGAATAAGATAAATGAGTCAGACATGCTGCCAGTGGAGGTGAAGGCTGAGTTCTCCACGTCAAAGAGGGGTCAGAGTTTATAGCATTACAGGTCAAACAGTGTTCTGGAGGTGGCCGCAGATAACACTGTCTTTAGTGTTTGTGTGAAGATAAGAATAGGATACACTGAGGAGGGCTGTTTAAGGATGTGATACTACATCTAATCAATGCCTATGGAAGTCTTTTCATCAGGGCAAAACAATGAAAGTCAAAATCATATTTCTTTGTTAACTTCACCGAGTCGTTGATCTTCTTTCCATTTCCTGCAGCAGGCCTGGCCTCCACATACAGTATACACCTCTTTATTTACAATGTTATAAAGTTACACCAGACTTTCAGGGTTTCCAGTCACATACTGTATAAATAAATAAGTTTTGTTAATTAGTTACAGTCCTAAGCACACACATTATAGTGTCTTATTGATTTGCATGTTGTGATAATGGTAAACAGTAAGTTAAACTCTCTCTTAACACCATACTACTATGAAAATCTTTAAATCTTCCCAAGAAAATGCAGCTTTTAAATATCCATTGATTAGTTTGGTAAATTAGCACTAGTATTTACACCAACTTCCCAGCAAGTGTTTTTGACAACTGCCTACATTAATAAGCATTATAGTCAAAATTATCTTACTGATGTAAACTCTCTTTATACCCTTGTTTTAATGTATGCAGTGTTTTAATAGGCCATACAAAGATCAGATTCTGATGTTGACCAACCTAACTCATTAAGGTTAAAACACACATGCCAAACACTTGGAGAACCATGAAAGCACAGTTCTGCACAAATGCATTTGTACAAGTGTGTTTCTAAGTAAAGGAAAGAGGCCCTCCTTACTCCTTACCCTTCCGTGAAGATTCCAACACCTCCTGTAGGATGGATAACATGTAGGCACCTAATATAGACCATACAGTGTGTACACACACACACACACACACACACACTGGTTGAGCATAATGTCCTTGACTTATATTACTTCCCTAATTTAACCATAACTGATGCCTCCCATAAGCCAAAGCTTAACAGAATTAATTTGACATGGATCTGAATGTGATCCCAGTGAAAACCAAAATTTGGGGAAACCAGTTGTGCTCCCAAAATGGTAAGCTGTGTCCAGCCAACGGGTTTGGCTTGAAATCTGTCCCCAAATGTGGCCTTTTGACCAAAACACACACACACACACACACACACACACACACACCAACTCCCATATAACTGTCACAGTAAATGTGGGGTGCTGTGTGGTAATAGATGCCTTCCTCTGTGGTGTAGCTGAACCCTTGTGTTTAACTGGCTCGGTGGATGTGTTACTGCTGAGTGACACACACTGGGGAAACTGTACTTATTTAGAATTTGTCAGCCACGCTCATCCAAAGCTTGTGTGTGTGTGTGTGTGTGCATGCACGCACCGAGGTGAAATTTTGTTTATTCGGCCGGGTATATCATTTGGTCGGCTTCGCGAGTTCTCCCTCATGTTGGGTAAAATTGCAGGACTTTAGTTTTCTCAGAGTCAGATGTTTAATTGTCATAATCGGTGGTTTGACAGGACCGTGTCATTCACTCTATGCACATTGTCATCTGTAGCTGTAGTTTCCGTTTTACGTGTTTCTTTTTTATTTGCTTTCTGAGAAGTATCACACTGTCTGTTATAAGTGTCTGCTACTTTGTAATGTGTGTCTTTTTGATGCAGGGGTGTGTGAATCCAGTTAATCTTCGAAAACATTTTAAAATTATTATGATTTCATGTAGTTTAGCTTTGATTATGCCAGTAGGTTAAGTTAAGTCCACCACTCTCTGGTCTTGTGTTTACTCTGCCTCCTGTCTCCTTTCTTATCATGTGTGAGAGGAATGTCCAAAACGGACTCTGTTTTTAGGGTCTGTATCATTTCACTGCTAATTACTGGCATGACATTGTTGACGATTTGCTGTCACATAATCACTTCCTTGATACTTAACTGTTGCCTGTATGTGATACTGTACCATCTTCTGATCAACTGCAGTTTAACATCAAAATTGCATTGCATACACCAACACAATCATCCTGAGGCACAGACGTATTCTGGGAATTTTGCAACGGCATTTTATTTGTTAAGTCATGGATACAAAGAATGTTGTGTTAAAGCCAGTTCTCTCTCATAAATTCTTAAATGTATTATTGTCTCAGTTTGATTACAGGATAATTAATTTATTACTGAAGTAAAGCTGATATTGCTAAAGGTCTACATTTGTGACACAAATTCAAAATAAAGCGCACCAAATATTTGGCACCCTGTCAAATTCATTGGCAGGATTATTAGTATTAACACGACATGAAAATGATTTTTTTTTTTTTTATGTTTTCCACATGTTTACCACATATTTGATCAGGGTCTTTGCATAATGAGTAAACGGATGAAAGCTCAGCATGTTCTCTTCTGAGCCGAAGCAGCAAAACTGAAGCTGTTGAATGTCCACTCCACCGCAGCTTTAAGGAAATGAAAATAAGGTTCATGAAATGGAAGTGAGGTGGGGGTTGAGCCAGTATGCTGAGCACTTATGATGACCTTTGACTTTTCAATTCCCTGCGGGGGTCAAACAGCTTTTATTCCTGAAAAGAGGAAATCAGTAACTGAACTGGTGCTGTGTTTTTTTTGCCCTGTATTTGTTGTTGATTGTCTTACATGTTGGCTTGTTGGTGTGAATTTGAACCTCATCGTTTATTTCATTAAAGCCAGTTAACGTCTTGCCCTGTGCTCTTTCAATCACTTATTTTCATCTCTTACTTTAGGGGCCCCTTTATGTCCAACTGATCCCTTTATCACTGCACAGTAGAGAGTATTGCAGGTTAATTATTAAAGGACTGTGGCCTTATGTGCTGGACGAAGGTCTTAAAATATATGCTGTATGTGAGTGTGTGTTCCAGATTTGCTCGTGTTTTCCAACAGTAAGTTAAGCTGGGACACCAGGATCAGGTGTCCCTTTGCGTAAGTGCTGAGATGGTAGATTTCCCCTCTAAAGGGGAAAAGAAAATGAGGTTGGGGACCTGTCACAGTGATGAGGTTTTAAGTCTAGATTTACATCCCACCCACAAATCTGGGATCCGCTGAGATCCACAATAGGAAGGCATAGCTTCAAATCAGTGTGTAGACAGAAGCCACTACCTCTAATTTGCTATGTGAGGGGAAAGGAATGGGGTTATGTTTATGGGTTTACTGTAACACATTTGCTTCACACACATAAATAACACACACACACACACACACACAGTGCTGGTTTATTGTCGCACCTTGGTGGATACACACTCCCTCATGGGTTACGCTTGGGTGGGAAAACTCCACCTCCCAAACACACTTGTTGAGCATCATAAAGACTTTGTTTTTATCCCTGAGGACCCCTGTGTGCTATTTGAACCTACCTCAACGTTGAGGTGGGTTCAAATAGCACACGGAGTTACCCAAGCGGAAAAGCGTGTACACATACTGCATTTTTCCCATGACATTTTCGAATAGCACTTCGGAGCGTTTGCTCAAATGTTTGACTGATACATCCATGTTGGGTGGGCGTTTTCATCACCCCGCTGTTAAGGCATGTTCGGTGTTGTCTTCAGATGCCTTAAATTTGTTGTTTAACCAGTTGCTTCCAGCGCCTCGGGCAGAATGCCAGCTACAGTGATGCTATGAGAGTGTAGAGAGAGAGAAAGTGAGTGAGGGAGAGACAGACAGTCCTCTCATTGTCTGTTCCTGTTCTGGACATTTATTTGATTCGGGCATAAAAAAATTTATTTTAGATGAAACGCAACTTGTGTTGTGTACTAATTAGTACTTCCAGTAGCTGAGGGGGGCTGGATTAAACACTGTCTTTTTGTCTGAGAAAAGGAAGCACCCGAAGGACTAGAGACAACAAGTCTATCGAGGAACGTAAATAGATGGACACTTGGGAATAAAGGTGTGAGGGAGGGAAGAAAGGAGCAAAGGGGGAGGGAGGAGTTGTTGCCATGCCAGCAAACGGATAGAGGGGAGGGGCAGGGATCAGGGATCCCAGAAAACAGAGAAAGAGGGAGGGAGGGAAGGAAGGAAGAAGGGAAGGGCTGACTCATATTTCAGCTAGGGTTGGGTGTAATCCTAACCCTGTACTCACAACACACAGTCAGTCACACTCTTGAGGATTGACCGAGACCGGAGTTGAGGGAATCCTCCCCAGCACATACTTCTCATCAACCTGTCTGCGCACTACGCTGCGTGTGTGTTCAGCAGGTGTGGGCTTCCCTTCCCGATTCTTGCTTTTTATTGCTTGTGCTGATCAGCAGGTAGGAGATGTAGATCCAGACAGCTGGCAGCACTGGGACTTTTTAAGACAACATCAGCATACTTGGCATGCTTCTTCCTCATCCACCAGTAACGACGGTACACAAGGCAATGTGGTCAAAACAACAGGAAGAGGATAAAGAAGAAGGTGTTTGGCAAGAAGTTGGAGGAAACTCTCGGGGAACCCTGAGAGGCCAGTGTCATCTTTGCCACCTGGCATCCAAACGCACATAATACAGGATCCCTGTTTGGAACTTACGGCGGGAGGATTTCATATGTGAGTTTGTTTGTGCCAGTGTGTGAGCATGCATGTAACTTCGTCAGGCCGGGAATAGACCCAGAGACGCTGAAACCTTTTAACCTCCTGGTTTGTCCCGGCAATGAGATGGTGCATATCAGCTGGTGTGTGCGCTAACTAACTGGAGATAACGGCACTCAAGGGTGCACACATGGTTGTAAACAACAACCGCTGACTCGCCGTGATTGAAAAGTATCTTAATGTAATTTGGAAACCTCAATCCACCCTGTCATGCACCACCAAGGAATATTGCAGCCAACAGTGAGTGTGCGCATACGAGTGTGTGCCACAGAGGGGTGGTGATTTTTCCGGCTGCTGGGTTGCCTAATTACCCCTTTGGGTTTGTGAATCACGCCTGCAAACTTTAAGCACAAAGGAAGAGAAGAAAGGTGGTGATTTAAATCAGACTTTTGGCTCGTGACAGTGATATTAACTGACGGAGAAGGAGGCTGGAAGTGGAGGCTGTCCGGGGTCAGAGTCATGATGTGGAACTGTGCAACCAAAGTGAAGGAAAACTGGACTATGGCTGAACTTCCACCTGGAATAAATGTACTTCTTTATATTAAATCTGAATAGTTTCAAGCATTTTAGCATGTGTGCAGACCTGGATGCTGTATTTAGAAATGTTTGGAATCTCATGATCTGGACCTAGAGTGAATATCTACCAAGCAACCTAAGCATCTACGGATTATCTGTCCAGATTAAATCTTGGTTTGTTAGACATTTTGATCCTGCATCATCCCGTCTTGGACTCCCTGAATGAAGATGAGAGGGGACAGGAGGTCCGCTTCCTTTCGTAAGGAGAAACCCGCAGGCCTGTCCCGGGCGCTCAGCTGGCTCAGCTTGTCCACCCTCTCCCACCAGAGCAGACGCATCTTCCACAGCCAGAGTGAGCTCCACGCCGTCCACAACCGTCAGACGCACTCTCACTTTCATACTGCAGACAGAGACGAGGATGATGACGATGATGACAACTGGGTGTATCAGCCTCAACACAAAATAGGTGAGAGGGGAGAGAAGGAAGGAAAGGAAGCAGTGAAGAGATGATTTGCATATTGATTGAGTTTGTTGCACATCTTTTAGTAATTGCTTTATCCACCAAACCACATGGTATGTTTGGCTTGGCTGCATCACAACTTATCACATTGCTCTGAGCTCATTTGAATGGATATTTTGTTCTCGCTCTCAAGCAGGAAGCCAGTGAATGACTTGTTTATATGCACAAGCAAGAGCAAGAAGTGGGTCACTGTCTTTTTATGGCCGCTTGTTCTCCGTCTCCACGTCCCTGGCACTTCCTGGTTGCTATCGGGAGCGAGCGGGATGCTTTCACGATCAGTGGGCCAGTTAGGGGGTCACAGGGGATCTTGTGTGTGCGATAGGTAAACAATGAAGCGTCGGGCCGGAAGCAGGTGATGTCACAGGCTGGTGGCGATGTGAGTGCAGGGTTTGGTGCCAGGGAAAGGAAGTGTGTGTGTGGAGGCTTGCATAAACCCATCACTCAGACCAAGTGATGATAATACTGTAGAATAATCAGTTTTGTTTTTAGTGACATTTCTAGTTTATGTTTGGACGTCATCTTGACTGAGGTAAGAATGCCATTTATACCTCTCTCAGTACCTCCAGGGTGTTGGGTTTCCTGATTATTTATTGATCAGTTCATTAGCTGTGTGTGTACGTGTGTGTATATTTGGTCAGTGGTGTCAATAAGACTTTGGGGACAATGGTTGTAACCGTAGCCTAACCTGAAAATGGAAAAAGAAACCGATGCTGCACTTTAGTCTCTGGACTTTCTTCAGTAACTCTGACCCACACTGCCGTCGTCTCCCCCCTGCAGTGACAGGTCTGTTTTGAACCATAATCATCACTTCCTCTAATCATATCAATTAAAATGACTTTCAATATTCAGATATCCTCAGGGAGGTGTCATGTTTACATGTGTCCATGTTCATATGCACAGTACTGTGGCCATATAGTGTACACGGTACGTGGCTATCTAAACACGATACTGTTTTGGGACTGCAGTTAGTGTCGTGATTGTTCCCGTTAGTTACCTTTCTGGCAGAAAACCAGGGCAGGTACATGAGGGCTTTTTCAAACTTTTCTTGTGTAGTCCTGTTGAATCGAACTCATTTGGTCAGTTTCCCCCTGGGAATGATTGGAGCGGTTTGTTTGTTTGTGCTGGGAACGCGATCCGACTTCAATCTGACCCAACTATAAGGTGTTCTCAGCAAGTTAGAGCTAAAACGTAGCCAGGTGCTACTGTGATTCGGATGAAGCATGCGTCTAGCCGGAAAATGAATCAATCGCTGACCCGACGAGAAACCGAAAGTAGCACGTTACCGTCCTGGTATTTGCATGTGTTTACACACGTTTAACCAATGAGCGATGTGAACACTCACGCGGTTTTCACTGATGCATTTTCATTCAGTTGGGATTTATTTTCATTTTTTTGTTTAAAAAGAAACTGAACCAAGGAGAAGTTTGGAACCATCAAGCTTTCCAACCCATTCACCGATTCTGACCAGAACAAGCTAACGAAAGGTTTGAAAGTGTCTCTTACATGAGCATAAGTCTCAGACTCTCTTTTTGTGTTCGCTAGCAAGTATGTGTGCGACTCCCTTTGTCTTAATGAAGCCTCCCAATGACCGTAAAGCTACTGGAGTAACATCGTCTTCGTGACAAGGGGAAGCAGTTCAATCTCAACATAATGCAACGTTTTCAGTCTTAGTCTACTGTGGGTGTTTATTATTTAAAACAGATTTAGTAAATACTTATTTTTAATGCATCTATTGTTGCTTTTGGCCAAATTGAAGTAGGCCTTTTAAAGAGCAAGTATAAGTAGCCATGTTGTTGCCTCGCGGGAATGTGGCGCTTGTTGTCTCAATCCGTCCTAGTCACTCTGTCACCTCTGAACCTGCTCCTGCCTAAAACGGCTCAGGGCTGCACATGGCTGGCATGGTTTGAGGTCCTCGCATTTTTCTCCAAGTCAAAGGGTAGACGCCGTGGTGGTCACCATATTGGAATGCCGTCATTAAAACCAAGGCTTTAGATGTTCACCTCACTCGTATCAGTTGGCGTAAAATACGTCTCCATGTAGATGTTCTGAATTGTTTTTTCTCACAGATATTTTTGAGCGTGCTTATGGAACAGATAAACTTCACAACGATTCAGCACAGACGAGCCTCAGATGGCTCAGGCCACAATGAATAAAATAGATTTAATAAAGCAAGTGGGCGTTTGTTTACCTAGTTTGGATATTTGCTTTATTAAATGAATCAGACTTGATGACGTAAGTCCGTCAACATTACAGTGACATTTGAAAAACTAGGTGTCACACAAAACATTCATGTTTATTATAAAAGGCATCTGCATGTTCCTGGTTTTGACAACTATTTGTACATGTGCAGAAAATGTCCGTGTATCTGAGACAAATGTTTATCTGAATGTTCTCCGTGTTATTCCTCTATCAGCTTACCTCATTTTGAATCTATCTATCTTGTCCATGTTTGCTCCTTCATGTAGTTCTTAGGGAAGCTCTTTCATCTAACTTGACTTTTTGGACAAGTCCTTTGTTGGTGATCACTGTTATATTCAGTAGTCTGATAGGTTTGATTTCCCCTATTGATTATTTTGGGTAGGTAGAGTCAGGAAGCCGATCCAAATTGGCCAGTTCCAATCTATGATAATTGAGCTACATACTAAATCTTAGAGGATGGAAGGGGGAGTGTTTATTGATTTTGTTGTATTAGCTAACAGCATGGCTAGGAGAGATGGAGAGAATATGCTAGAGGATGAAGAAATTAGTTTAAACGGCAACAAGAACGATGTTAAGTCGAGCCGTTAGCACCGTGTTATTTGACTACTAGACTTTGGTTTTTCAGAGAATACTGTGCCTTTCTCTTCCTCACACACCCTCTTTTTTTTTTTTTTTTTTTTCTTTCCTTCTCTCTTTGTCTGTTGTACACTCGGTCTGTATCTTTTTATAGCTAATTGTAGTCCAGAGACAGGTCAATATAAACTGGTTCCATCCAAGCATACTGTACGTATGCACACTGCACAGCACACAGAGGAAGCGTCTCACAAGAATACCTCTCCAGTTTGAACGTGAAGTATTTATGACATCTGGATCTTGCTGCCACACGCCTGCCAGGACCCGTTACAAGACACATGGGCAGCCGCAGCCGCGCACCGTGCCTGTGTGTAAATATAGCCCTAAAATTAGTGCCTGTGGCTCCAATACCAGACATTTTGATGCAGCTTGACTGGTTGGGTGTTTTGCCTCGGTTGCCAAGGAGATGGGTGTGCGAGTGAGTGTTTCCTGGTGTGGTTCAGTTTGACCTTCCTATTTGGGCAACTCTGAACCAATCATGTGTAAGAGGGCAGTCTGTTATGCAAGCTGCTATTGGCCGTCCTGGTGTAGAACTGGCCAACTTTCAATGACTTGAGCTGGATGCACAATTGTGACCGGGTTCAGAAAGTTATTATTATAAACATAGCAACACCTGATCAGTCTCCTCAATCAAACCTATTGATCTCCCCTGTGTGGCTGTATGGCTGAATTGATCAACGGGCCGGCATGACGGCTGTTGTGGAAGGTCGTGTCCCCGGCAGGCTGCCGAGGCCCCTCAGCCCTTCTGAGCCTGAATCCCTGTCTGGCAGCTGAGGGTCTTTGCATTTTACATGATTACTTTACTGCTTCTTACAGTATTTGATGTTCATGTGTTGTGTACAGCAAGTCACCACATGAAGTGGACTTCATGACACTGATTCTAATTCACTGCGATTTTCTGTTTTTAGCAAGTAGTACCATGCACCATGTTAACATGCAAGTAGGGAGATTGATGGATTTAATATTTAGTCCAGTTTTGTGTGTAATGTGTTTTGATTTATCTACAGTATGTCACTCTGTGGTTTTCAGTTTGTTTTTCTTGTTTTACCTGCATTTACACATTTAGGGCAACAACATTTTGACCTAAACATTTACCACACCATGGCACACCAGTGTTGTGGTGGCCAGGAGCAGAATCGGGTCTCACATTAATGTTTGTTAATTTAGGCTGTTCTAAAAGGGTCTTTTAGGACACATTTATCTGTTCACAGTCAAATTTGAGAGGATTCAGAAGAGACTAAACTCTTGTGTAACAGTTTTGGACTAGGAAAACTGTCCAACCCCCCCCCCCCCCACACACACACACACACACACACACACAGCACACTTCATCATTCTGTAGTCCATGTGTAAATCCAGATTAGCAGATGATGATTTGCTGTAGGGGGGAGATGTGATGTATAAACCAGCAAGGCCTCATTGGGACATGGTGAATCTGGCCCAGGGCGTATACACACTCCTGCTGCACACAGACATTCACGGTTACACACAACATACATGCACACTTACTCTTAAAAGAAAAACGTATTAAACAGTTTCTAATCATATTTTTCTCTCTTCCTTTCTCTACTATGTGCCGTCAATGATGTGGTGATTTTCAGGTAAGTCAAATCTTTTTCTCTCTGACCCACATAACCTCCATTTTATGTCTCTATTAGTTGATCCCAGATCAGACCTACCGTATGCTTTAAAATCCTACAAAGCCTGCCACACGCAGCAGTCGAGTATTAAATCGCATTACCTTGCATTTCCCACCAAAAAGCAAATCTCTGCCTTGCATCGCCCACTTTTTTGTATCATATTCTATGTATCCTATTACCTTAGTATTATGGGATCTAATCCATAAATGCCCTGACTTGATGAAGACAAGAGGAGGTGGAGGAAAACCACGGGATTATTTTTGTGAACATGATTTCAGTTTGGAAGGGGATTTGGGGGTTTATGTCTGATGTTGTCCAACACAGTCCAGAGGTGAGAGTTTATAATCCACCTCACCACATATACAGAGTTGTGATGACATCATGTGGAAGGAGATGATCTTTTTCAGTCATTTAGCACAAATCCAATCATGTTTGTGTTTTTTTCCTTCATATGGTTTTTTTCCTGTTAATGACTACTGCTTGCTGACAAAGCTGTTGAACTGAGAGGTCTGGTAGGGTGAGATTTTTCCAATTCTTGCCCATCGCACGCCTAACTGTTTGTGTTGCCGAAGTGTTATGTTTGCTACAACAGTTCTTATCTGCGTGTGTTATTCACTTTTATCTCGCAGTGACGCAGAGCTCTCAGCAGACAGTAACAGCATGTCATGCTGGTGCTGCACTGGATACAACGTATTACATCGAGTTACTGACTGATGTTTAACATAAGATACTGACATGATTCAGCCCTTATGATAGTGTTTTATTCATAGACAAAGACTGTATTTTGTAGAGTGACAACAGTGGTCAGTTGGAATGCCTCTGAATGCAGTCTTTATATCCTGTAGTTACAGTACGAGGCTGCCGTTTAACCACAAGACCTGCGTTGCCACGCAATCCAGTGCTGAAATGCCCTGAAGAAGACCATTGTTTAAAATCAATCCGACATCAGACTTCCAGCTTGAACAAAAGGAAGGGTGACAAAATATTATATACATCTTTTGTTTTTTTTAAATAGATACAATAATAAATACAACCAAAATACTGCATAGATGTGACAAAGAAAAATAAATACAAATAATTATAACTGATAGGTGGATAAGTAAAAAATATGAAAACACAATTCTATCACAATTTTTTAGACACACTTTTTTTTTTTTTAACTGTTCGCTGCTTTCTGCTTAAACCAAAATCATGGCTGTGGCATGATTACAATGAAAGTAAGCAAAAGCGTCTCAAGCCAAGTTTCCATCCAAATTTTAAACACATTTTCAGAAAATCAGCTAAAGAAAATGCAGATTATGGCGCGTTTCCAGCCACCACTGTTGTGTGAATATTAAGAGTTGAGTGCATCGAGATAAGTGACATAATTAAGAGTGTCAGTCAAACATCAAATGAAGGCGTTTTGTTTGTCTCTTCAGTGTAGCGGATATTTTATAGTAGAGACTAAAAATGTGACGTTTAAGTCACATGCTTCATGTAGGTCATGAGTAAGTTACCATTGCACTTTGTACACAAAGTTTTCCTCCTCAGCCAAAGCATAAAAACTTTTTTTTTTCTTCCCACTCAGTTTTTTATAAGCGCAAAATCGTAAAAATCGCATAAAAGCAGGTGGATGGAAACAGACTTTTTGTTACTTAGCTACATGCTGTAGCCTAAATCACCTAAGTATTCCTCTGTGAAGAAGACATTAATACTTAACTTAATTAGCTGGCCCTGGCCTTCATGTACTGTATATCAGGGGGCAAACAAAAAAGGCTCTTAACATGATTGGTTAAAAATAGGGAAGAAATTCCACCTCTCTCCTTTTACCACTTGAGCTTTGTGAGAGCAGTGATTAGGCAGACCTCAAGTGTGTCTTCAGAGTTCAGGGATTTACGGTGAAGGTTAACGTTAAATCTATTTTGGGCAATGCAGCATCCAATTAAGGTGGAGGTTTGATGAAGTCAGGTTTTATTGTCTGGTTAGGTGGCTCTAGTCAGGGTTTTGTTTGCGTTTTTAATTCTTGCTTATTTCCAGGGTTGTGGTTTTGTGGCGTTCTCATTTTATGCACTCACCCTGGCAGAGGGGGCTCCGTGTCACTTACACCGTCACCCACGCACACAAACACATGCACACCCCAATCAGCCCGTAATTGGTGACATCTGGTCGAGGCAGACGTGTCATAGCGTGCGAGCCGTATTGGGGTGGGATTAACATGTTCATAACACACACACACACACACACCATCACACACACATACACACACACAAACACACTTGGTCAGTACATCTTTAAGAAACGTATGTTTGAAATACTGCACTGCTGTTACATTGCTTTATTGTAGCTATACCACTGTTTTTTGGACTTTATTTTGTCTTTTATTTGGAACTCTATGCAGCATTTACATGTCATACCCTACCAAAAAAAAGCTGCTTTCCATACAAACCAGTGTAGTATGTTCCAGTGTCTGACTAACAGACCTGATAAAGGCACTCAGGAATTAATTTCTATTAAGCCCATGACTATCATATATTATAATTACCTATAAGAAGGATTATAACCCAATGTGTGGTGTAGTTTAAATGTCACTGTAAGCCTTTGTAATGCTTTATGATGAGATAAACTGCAGTAATAGAGTATGAACATAATCATTTTCTAGGTTAACTGGCAAAATTGCTATAATTACTCTAACACTTTTGCATGAAAGGTTATAGTGTTGTGAACATGATGGTGCTAAACCGTAATGGATGGCGCCATAACACCTATAAGACAGCTCATTATCTGCTTCAAGTAAAATACACAATATATTCTGCATGTTGCCTGTGTTATGCGTTAACACATGATAAATATTGGCTTTAGAACACAAGTGAACGCAAATTTCTAAGCATTGAGTTTTACATCACTTACCATCACTGAGTTGTGATTAGAATGAGGTGCTAATTAATGTGTTTGATTAATGAAATGAAACCTGCATACTCCTAATAAGTCAGACTGTTACCCAGCTCCGTTTTTTGGTCCAGCATTACAGCTTGCTTAATGAGGCTTGAGTGGTTTTTACCTTTTAATCTTTAAGCAGTGACCAGCTGTGTTTTTGCAGTGTAAGAGAAAGCCATTACAGAGCCTCATTGGAAATCAGTGGCATTTTGCATTCAGTCTGGAGTAAGCCAAAGACTGAGTTGACACATTTACTGTGTGTTCGAACACAAGCCCCATCAAAGGACACTTATGCTACAGTGCTAATTGTGTATTGACTTGCCATTGGATATTTTTTGATGAGTGTACTTATTTCCTGCCCTTCCAAGGCTTTGCAAACCTTATGTCACAAAATCCTTGAGTGCTACTTTTTCAATAAAACTACAACTTGCTCTCTAAAAAAATCTCTTCTTAGCTTCTGTGTGGTTACTATTAATTTTTTTTGTTCTCCGCCTCTTTGATACATCTTTTTTTTTTTTTTGTCATAGTAATATTGTAGTGACTGACCTATGCACGCTTTTCTCAGTTAGGCGATCCACAGTTAGAACTGCCACTTTTGTCGCACCCCGTGAAGTTGAACAAGCTAGAAGCAGCAACTTAACTCCCAAAGGTTAAAGGTATTGTGACTTGATAGTGTTTCTGCTATCTGTGAGGGAGGCAGTATTTACAGTATGTCTCCCATCCGTGTGATGCTGCTTTTAATTTGGAGCGGTCAGCGTGGAGGGTTTGGGATGCACCGAGCTTGTAGCTGCTTCTGATAACAAACAGTTGAATTGTGGGGATTAAAGCGATTATATTTGATCAGCGCACAATGGATCAGCCTCGAGCCGGGGCCCCCTGCCTCACTCTGAACTGCTGACTGCCCAGATTCTCTACAATCACAATCCTCTCTGATCCTCACGCCCTGTGTGTGTTTTTGTGATTTTATTTTTTATTTTTTGCCTGCCCTAATAAGAGCCTAGATCTTATTTAAATTAATATACTAAATAGACTATATGTGTGTGTGTGTGTGTGTGTGTGTGTAGAAAGAGAGATATGCTTGTGTATCTGCATTATGGACACCAATCATGGGGTGACAGCAGCTTCAAGTTTTATATCGAGGCTGGGCTTCTGTCTACCTCTTAACACTTATGGGGGCGGAGAGATGGGGGGGATTATCAGCATGGTGGAGGGACATTCAGAGATACAGGGAGAGAGAGGAAGCAGATTGGGGGGGCCACAAAGCAGCTTCCTGCGGTGGAGAAGTTGGCGAGCTGCCGCTCGGAGCGTGTGCACGTGTGTGTGTGTGTGTGTGTGTGAGGGGAGAAAGAGAGGGAGGGAGATGGCGAGAGAGGAGTGTATGTGTCAGGGTCTGTGTGTGGACGCGTTGACCGAGCGCTGGAGAGGGAAGGAGGGCAAGAAAGAGTGAGGAAGAACAGAGAAGGAAGCCGGTATTTGTTTCTTGTGGATAAATGGGGAAATAAGTGAGGGGCCATGTTCTGTCTGAAAGGTAAGTGTGTGTGTGTACATTTCACGAATGTGTTTGCATCACCTCAGTGCGAGTGTGGGACTTTTCCCCCAGACTTTCTGAGACAAAGAAAAGTTGTGTGGAAAGTAATCTCTGTCACAGCGGCTTTTTCCTCATGTGTTTTCCTTTAGTGAAGGAAACTCTCTCTCTCTCTCTCTCTCTCTCTGTCTCTGTCTCTCGCTCTCGCTCTCTTTCTCTTTAATCATTTCTTCCTTTGTTCTTGTCCATTCAGGTTCACTGACTTTAATCTCACCTCTCCTTTGTTGTTTTCTCTTATCTATTTGCCTTTGGATCACTCTTCTTCCCAGTTGTGCTCTGATTCGTTCTTGACTTTGAGGAAACATAAAGAGGTACAAGTATATAAATCTCTCTATACAACTCGATATATTGGCTTTGAATTTTGCTTGATCAATCTTTGGGAGTGTAGTTTAGCGGAGACGAGGGATGCGTGTGCGTTTGTGTGTCTTGAGTGTGTGTTGTCCACAGTAACAGCTGGCGAGGCAGCAGTTGCTGGGCTGCTGTCCTGCAGAGTGGAGCCATGTGTTGGCTGTTACTTGACTGTCCAGTTAAAAAGTGAGATAAGCGGTAATCTGGTTCCTCTTTTACTGCCTCATTTTGCCTTTCTGTCTATTCTCACACACTCTGTTTCATTGATTGGCTATGTTATAATATACTTTCTGCTCAGAGCATGACTGCATGACTCTTCCCTGTATGTTTTACGCACGCACACAAACACTGACTTCACCATCAGCCATGTGTTAATGATGAAGGCATGAAGTTGTCCGGTAGAAGACATGGTGCTGTTGACACAAAGGAAAACAGTGTTGCATTGCATTTGGTTTCCTTTGTTGAGGAAATGCATGGTGATGCACAGAATGTAAGAATGTGTCATCTTTTCCTATCATGGATCTCAATGTAAAGCCACAGGATTCTGTTCAAACATCACTTCTGTGATTTCAAATATCATGAAATGATAATTTGCTGGTCTTGAAAAGTTGCACAAAGTGTTGGAAAATTCTTGGAGAAAAGCAATGTTGATCATTCCTGTAAGTACACACCTATTAAACGTGTTGACCTGTTTAAATGGTAGTTATTGTGAAGAGTAACCTTCAATTTGCACTTGTATTGCCCAGCAACAGTCGGCCTAAATTGTATTGTACAAAACAAACTCTTCAAATGTAGGAAGTAACATGAGATTTGGGAAAACATGTGAATTTCTAAGTTGAAAAAATATGTTGGAAGTCCAGGCCTGCAGATGCAATAAAATGAGGAACAAAATGGTCCTCAGCTGCGTCTTTGGTCCAAACTGCTCGCATCTCAGAAATAAGGGAATCATCCCTCTGGCGAACCCACCGGGGTTTTTTTTTCTTTTCTTTTTTTTGTAGCCTGTAGATGTATGGCTTCCAGAAATGAGGTAATATAAACTCAACACTACAACTATTTGAGGCAACATCCCAGTTCATCAGCTGTACAGACGCAGTAATTCATGCTGTCAGTTTCCACACTGTGTGACTCAGATTTGGAATGTAGAGAGAAACAGATGTGGGAGTTGTGTTGGAGAGAAAAATTCAGTTTTGTTAGATGAAGTAATTGACCAGTTTTAAACAGGATAGCCTGGTTTATCTGTGTTTGTTTGACTTGCATGATAGCAGAAAGGTCATTTCATCACACATGTTCATATCGTCCTGAAGAATTAATACTTTCCTCTTACAGACAAAAGCACCACTACCAGTTTCCAGCTTCAAAAGACATGACAGACTGACCCAAATACTGTGATCCGGTAGATTAGTCGACATTGGTTGCCAGTCTCATAATGTTATGATTTAAACAAGTCCCCTCTAGTTGCCAACTCTGGGGCAGATGTGACAAATATTCAGCCCATGTTCCTCCACATCCAGCTGTGGCCAGAGACGATTCTCATCTGTTCTCTCTCCAGCAGAAAAGCCTTGCATTTTAGTGTAAGCCTTTTTGCTAGCCAGCCAGACAGCTTGGTGTGGCTTTTGGTACGTTACATAAGTTATTTCTGCACTTGAGCTCCCTGCTAGTGGAAAGGAGACATTAGATGGGACTGAGTTGGAATTAGTTGGGGGGGTTTATGGCAACCTCGTTCTCACACAAATTGGAGGTTTCCTCCAGTGTGAGGGGGAGAAGAAGTGCAACATTTCTGTCCATGTCAGTGGACGTAAGCCCCGTCATGCAAACATACTGCAGAGAGATTCATCCAAACCTCCTTGTTGCACATGTCCAATCTGGAGGAGCATGTCTTTGGCTAAGTGGAACTTGGTCCAGTGTTCCCTGGTTTATTTTTATCCACTCTGATCTCAGTTCAGTCGGATGTGTTAGTATTACAGCGGCTTCAGATGTTTTGGTTGCGGACAGCAGCTGCGGGGGAAGTGCAGATGTGCTGATCCAGCCGTACACAGATGCTTCGTTAATGAAGTGTGCGCTTGGACTGTGCTGGGTAGCCTGAACCCTCATCCTGTTTAAATATGTTTTAGTTTAATCAAGTCATCATGTGAAGCGTTCTAAGACTGATTGAATGACTCTTCATGGTTCTTCAGTTGTTTGTGATGAACTACGCATGTCCCGATGTTAAATAAAATTGACTTGACATCAGTAACTAACAAAGTTGTTATTGCAGGGCAGTCCTGCAATAACAAGTGCACCTGTGCGGTGTGTTTGGAGAGGCTGTGACCCCTCGACCCGAGGCTGACCCACTGCCTACCGTCTGGCCCTGTGGGTAGTGGTGTTGATGGATGCTCTCACACTCGATGTGGCAAGCTGCTTATCTCCAGTGGAGGGGAAGAGAGGAGCGGGGAGTCCAGGGTTGAGGTGTTGAAATGTAGAATGGTGTGGGGTAGCTGGCTTCTAAAGCCACTTAATATGAGGGTGGCAGAAACTCGCCTGCTTTTTTGTAAACTCGTTTGCCAATATCAGATTTAAATCACTGTGAAATACCGTGACTTGGCTACCTACCTGTAGCTTTGCATAAAATGTCATTTGAACTTACTTTAATATATAATTATATTCATTTTGTTTGTTCGCGTTCCCATCTACATGTTGATTTAAGTAGTCCTATGTGTTCAGAGTCAAAGACGGCTGTCTTGAACTCTATCTCGAAACAAAAATCTGTACAAAATGATAGTATTGTGAGCTGTGAGCAACAGTGAGCTGTGAACAGTTCATATTTACCACTCAAAATAAAGCTTGGATTCAGGTTATATAGGTCCGCAGTGTAAGAAAATGCATTTGCCCCATTTATGCTCGCTGCTAGAATCTAACCAATTAGTAGGTTTTTAAGTAATTACCAATAGCTTATTAGTAGCTAATCAGCTTATTACCTAGCTAATTTCCCTGCTAAGAAATTAAGTCACTTCTTAACGCACAGTATTGTACATTTTTCCATTAGTAAATTATGCAAAATTATAAATTAGAATGTGACTTTTTAATTGGAAACTCAAAACGACATGTTGGCCTTTTAAACAAGTCAAACTCTTCCAAAAGAGGAGGAGATTTCTGCATCGGTAAACAATGCATGGTGAAGTTCCAATCGCCTCACTCGGGACTCCAGTGAACCTTTTGTCTTCTGAAAAGTGTTTACAAAACGATGGCTTTCTGGAAAGTTTGCACATTTAGAAAGATGTTGGTGTCAGCGAGGGGGACTTACTTCAGTTTAGTATCAGACAAAGTTTCTTAGGAGGCGAGTGTTAAGCCGTGATGTTTCCAGGGACAATGCTGGAAAGGATTTGTTGTGCGTGAAGTATGAAAAGACAATGGCCCGACTCCCTGTGGATGAGTGAATGAGTGGATGACTTCCCCAGACAGAGGACTAACTCAGCGTGCAGGTGCTTCTCCCGCTGCATTCAGACCTATGTGTACCCATGGTTACCATTGTCCCTTCCCCAAAGCCTTCCGCATTGGCTTCCACCACACACAAACACACGGCCTATGCATATGTGAGGCACATAGAGAGTTTATACGCACACATGCAGTGATACTTACACAATGTGCACTGTTCCAACTTGAGCTCAGCATGGATGTTGCATTGTTCAAGAACTGAATACACACACACTGTATCTCCTTACTAGTAATAATCCCCATTCATGGGCAGTGGGCTGTATGAGTCTGACCGCCATGCATGCTGGGTCTGGGCAAGACCTGAACATTCACAGCCAACTAAGACACACATGATTGGTTGTGTGTGTGTGTGTGTGTGTGTGTAGTCACACACGATGGTCACCACCACAAACATACATGTTCCTGCTTGTAAAAGGCCAATAAAAATGTTTCTGATGATATAATGCTGTTATGCGTGCAGGCCTGCGTGACTACACCCTGAGATGTTGTGTTTACGGATTTAGGGCAACAACAATGTTAAGTGCAATTTAGGCTATAGTCAGAATCTTTTTTTGGCTTGCCCAGTGGGCTTCATGTATCCACACATTGTTTACTATATGTGTGTGTCTGTGTGTGTGTGCGTGCAGCTTTTTGTTTTGTAATCAGCTTGTGTGTTGGCTGACTCACCATGCTGTGGAAATGATAACCATCCTTAATGGCTGTTTTAGCCTCTGGCTGTCTGCTGATGCTTCGACAGGATGGCAACCACACATACACACGGTCTCTCCGTATTCCCCCAAGCTGCAATAGTTTAGGAGTGTACAGAGGCTGCAGCTGGAGATTATGTTCATTATCAAGTAATCTCGTGGTTATTTTTATTTTAATCGTTTAGTTTACGAAATATATATATATATATATATATATATATATATATATATAAATAAAAACAGTCCATCCCAGTTTCCCCAGAGTTAAGGTGACATCTTAAAAATGTCTTGCTTTGTCCAAATGACAGCCCAAAACCAACCCAAAGCAAGCAAATCTTCACATCGCAGAAGCTGGAACCAGAGAGCTTTTGGCATTCTTTCACAATGTATACTTGGAAAAATGACTAAAATGCTCATTCAAATATCCAAATAGTTATAGTTGTAATAGTGTGTGTCTGTGTTGTTAGCCACCACCAGAGGGAGACAGTTGCCTTAGTATGCTCAAGTATAGTTCTTCAGCTACTGGTCTTCATTCTATTAATCTGGGCATATCAATAAGATTAACCTGCCTCACAGCCAAGCTGATAGGATCATACACACACACTCACCTAGCAGGTTAGTGTGCCATTTTTACCACTTGTGACTACACTCGCCCTGTTCTTTAATCTTTGCATCTTTGTTTGCTGTTTTATCTTTTTATCTGGTGTCAAGTAAATTACCTGTTGGTTAATCTGTGCCTCACTCTGTGCTCGTGTGTTAGGTCTCCAATTAAATTCATCAGAGCTCTGGAGCATGCCTTCCCTGTGTGAGTTGTCTACGTCAAAGTATTAGGTTGTGCGTGTGTTCAACTGGATCCAAGGGTAAACCTGAAGGCAGTAGGCTTATATTAGCCCCACATGCAGCTTTCTTCACACTTTGCGTCACCTGAGTTAACCAGCTGACACACAACATGCCTTAGTCTTCTTGAACTTCCACACGTTTGAGCACTGAAGGCGATGTAATTAATTATCTACAGCCTGGGGTCCATCTGTGGTGCATGTGGGTGTCTGTCACAATTGGAGGCCAGCACCGGAGGCTGGATAATCTGGGTTTACAGATTAGAACAGCAGCGTTGAGGAGCAGAGGAAAGAGGGAGGAGCTGAGAGGAGAGGCCGTGTGGATGCCATTGAACAATGTCGGTGCTCTCTCTCAGATAGGTGGAGAAAGAGGAAGGAAGATGCTCTTAGACACTGCAAACTTGAACAATCTTTTGGAAGCACTGTTTTTGTTTTAACGTCCTCTTTAATTTACCCAATGAGGCATTCACGATCTTTGGCCTTGGACTGGTTTCTTGACTTTTTGTGGATCTTCTTTCACACAACTTGTGGTGATGCTTCTGGGTCATAGCAAAGGATAGCACAGCATTTAGAAGAAATTCAACCACAGGCATTTCCAATAAGGCTTTGCCCTTTGTTTTTTAAACCATACTTTTGCATCTTTGGAGTATTTTTTTTAAACTTCTTGTGGTCACTTTCGGAGGTCAGAATTCCTGTTTTTGCAGGCTACCGGTGTGTCTGCCAGATGTCCGACTGGTAATCATGCAGGATTTTTAATAGCCTTATCCTGCAATTGTTCTGTGTAATATTTGTTCTGGAGTTAAATCTTGTAATCTAACACTGTGCATAGCCTTTGTCAGGCAAATCAATGCAAGTCAATAGAACCCCCTGAGAGAGGGAGAGGAAGGACAAAAACAGTAGGAGGAGAGAGAGGAGGAGACGGAGGGGGATTGGGTCCCCTGTGGGTTGCAAAAACCTCCAAACCTCTGTCCCATCTTCCCAGAAAGACAGGGGGAGGCCTATTGAGGGCTTGGGAGCACTGGGGGGAGGTCCCCCACACACACACCATCAGTCACCCCACCATCCCACCACCTCATGTGCTTGTCCAGAGAGAGAGAGAGAGAGAGAGAGAGAGAGAGACAGGGTCGTCCTGGATTGAGCAGGGGAGTTGGGGGGGTTTGGTCTTAGCCAGGAATGATCACATACGTTCACTGCCTCTCCACGGAGCCAGTGGTCAGCTGCGCACACGGGGCCTGCTATGAGGACCCCCCTGGCCAGAAGCGAACTCTGTGCTTCTTCCAGCCCGCCAAAAAGATGGGGAACAGCCTCCATCCACAGGCCTTCCCCAGCCCCCGGCCCGCCAGGACAGAAGGCTGCCTGCGCAAACGTCTGCTTTCGGTGTCAAAGGTCCATCAGAGGCCGGACTCTCTCTGGACTCCCAAACCGCTGCTTGGACCAGTCGCCAAAGGCTCACCCGGGAAAACACTAACCTTCCAGGATGGCAAAGGTACAGACTACAGAGCAGAACATATTCACTGTCATGGAGTTTGGTAGCTTGAAGTTGTGGAGTTGGAACAAACAAACGTTTAGCTTGCCAAAGATTTTAAGTATTGTCTTATGTTAGAGCGTCATTGTGCCTATGTTCTCCAGACTGTTGTGAAGGTTTGGCTGCAGCTCTGTCCTCTGTTATTTGAACTGAAAGACAATGTGATTATACGGGTTCTTGCCTTCCACTTTAGAGATAGACAACCCAGGAAGCAGTCTCTGTGAGCCTCTTGGTAAGACTAAGCAGACCTAAAGTGACACCTTATTGCTTTTTTGCTCAGTAATGATTGTGGTATTTGTCTTGGCTGAGAAACAGGCTTCTACTTCAAACCTAAGTTGTGGGCATTAATTATACGCTGTATGTCACAGTGCCAAAGAGTCACGACACATACGGTGGAAGCTTTTCCCAAGCTGGGCTTTGTCTCTTCTTATTAGGTGATTTCCATCCCCTTGTAACTGAGTGATCTGTGCCGTCTGTCTTTGTGTGTGCAAACGTGCATCCTCACATACGTGTGTGTTGTGCTGGGCGTCCCATGCGTAATCAGTGCAGATTGTGGCTTTGTGGCCTTGGAGACCTTTGGCATTTAGTGTGGTAGCAGGGGGTCATTGCAAGAACTGGATGACCCTTGCAGAAAGGCTTTCATGAATACTGTCCCTAATGCTTTTACCTGCCATATAGCACATTAATATTTGTCTGTGAAATCTGTGTTACCTTGTGTTTGTCTGTTTTATTTCAGGTTTATTATATGCATATTTACCCTGCCGTGCTTGAACACTTGTTTGAGCATGCATTTATTCACTCATGCACGTCTTACTTGCACGTATCACCAGTACAGCCTCTTTGTGTGTGCATGCTGGATGCTTGCAGACCATGCTTCACTCTCTTTTGGGACAGTAGGACATCATAACTCCCCTGGGTGGCCACCCCTGGGAACAAGGCACAATAGCCAGCAGCTGGAGGTGATGGGCCAGGCCTGCAGGGAAGTGTAACAGAGCTGACGGTGTAGGGTATGAGGGAGCTGACTGGGTTACGGAGGTGACCCACTTTCACCTCTGCCACTACATAAAGGAGCCATCGGGGAGATGGGAGAGAGTGCTGAAGGATGTGACAGGATCACTGTATGCAATATAATAGTGCTCAGTCAACCAAATACTTTTGACACAGAAATATAAAATATATTAACTGGAAAGCTAGGGCTGAGGGAGGTACTTTTTCTTTGCAGTAAATCTTTTGTAACTTTTCTGTTTTTGTTGCTATCTCATATTTAGTCGTTGTCCATCCACTTTAAAAACTACTTCTGCATGCGTGGTTATCTAAAACCGAATTCCTTATTCCTTATCGTAACAAAATATGCTGCCAGACGAGTGCGGCCTGTCCTCACGCTTGCTTTGGCTAACACGCCATGGCAGCTCAAGATGTCGCCACCGTGGCTACAGTATTGTCTGGGCTTTGTAGGTTGAATCAACGTGCCAGTCACTCGGTATTCATGCACCGCAGACGACAGACGACCCTCCAGCACAGAAACGCGCTCAAATTGGAGTTTGGCTACTGTGCCCTTTTGTGCGCATTTGTTTGTTTTTACCGTATGAAGTCGTCTGTTTCTCTCATATCTTGTGTTATTACGCTCATATCTTCCTGACCCTCCAGTTCTTTACAGAAATCTCATAAAATATATCCTCCTTTTCTTTTATATCAGTTTAGTGGTGGAGCAGGTGTGCCACCGGATCCCCCATAATCCATCGGTGGGAAGGCAGGTTTAGCTATCGACCAATTGGTGCCAACAGCTCCCAGGGGAAGAGCACCTTAGGGAGAGCAGGCTTGTAGAGTAACTAGATGAGGCCAAATGAAATGGATTGGCTGCATTTATGGGGGGAAGCACCGCTGAAAATCAGTTAGGGTAATATAATTTGTGGCGGTGGGAATCAGGAGGGGTTTGGTCTCGGCTGCCTCCGCTCCCCTTTCTCCCCTTCAGTGTTTCGTTCACACAAACATAGCTACGTTTCCCATCTTTTCAGGGTGATTAAAAACCTGGCCAGTAGATGGAGGTTGCAGGTTCAACTTTCATAGAGCCACCCTGCATTAAAAATTTATGCAGTCATGGTACTGCAGGTAGGATGTTGGCTGAAAGGGTCCAGAAAATGGCACATGTAATAAAAGAGGAGAAAAAGAGCCTCCATTTATCTCTTCTTTACTCTCATCCTTAATAGGGGGAGACAATAGAAACAAGCTTAAGGTTGCCCCCATGTCCCCTCTCTTAAACCAGTCTAGGTATTCTAAACCAGTGCCCTAAACTCTGGTTTAAAGTTAACGTGACAACCTGGCCAGTTAACTACACTTGCATTCAGCTCGTCTGTCCTCTTACTCAGGGATTTTAAGGTTTGGGGGGAAACACCATTCAGGACAACACAATGAGAGTTGGTACACCTACACTCAACACTAAAACACAGATGAGTAAAGACAAGTACACCCGTAGTCCTGAATGTGCATGAAAAGCCCCCAATAGCAGGGGTGGCAGAACAATGGAGTAGAGAGCATGACACACGGCTTAATGAGATGGAAAAAATAGGGATTTCACACACACACACACACACACACACACACACACACACGCTCTCTCTCTCTGGAATTGGGGGTCAGGGGTTGCTTTGAGTTATTCAACTGTAAAATAGGTTAAGGCTCTGTTTTCCTTCAAAGCAACTCTGTCTGCCTCAATCTCTCGCTCTCCCTCTTCATTTCATTCATCGGGTAAATCTTTTAACCCTGGTTGTGTCTGTGTGAATGAGTGCATGTCTGCTCAGTTTTTTTTTTCTTTTTTTATCCAGTTATCCGCTCTGGGTATAAAAGCTGCAACAGTCCAATCCACATCTTCCCCATCCACTTCTTTTTAGACATTAATTTGGTTAGGAGATGAAGGAGTTGAAGGGTTATCATTGGATTATAGCTGTGTGTGTATCTAACAGATGGAGACCTCTCAGCTTGTTAAAGGCCTAATAGGTAATGGCTGGCTAGTGATTGGCTAAACAGGTGCTCTTCCATCATGTGTGACAAACATCTAATGAAGACATTACTGACAAATATTGGGAGGTAATTGGGTTTTGTGGAGTTCTGTGTGTGTGTGTGTGTGTGTGTGTGTGTTAGTCTTGGTGTCTTTGTGTTCATTTATCCATGGATCCTAGGGAGTTAAATTTTTTTATCTTTGCTGCTTAGTTGGCATTGATGTGGAGTTTGTGCATCACAGATGATACATTCACTGTCTAAAAAATGTCAAATATGAAATTGCTTGTTTTGTAAAACCAACAGCCCAAAACCCAAATGTATTAAGTTTACTATCCTCACAGCTTATCCTCGCCTTTTACAAGCTAAAACCACAGAATGTTTCTCTTTTGAAAACTAATTGTCTCAGCTCTATGCTATACTATAGTATAGTTAATCTTCTGTTCTTCTGCTCGTAAAATCAATCTTATCACTTTCATATGAAGCCTGCCTGACAGCAGAGGTTTAGAAAAGTTCATCCTTGCTTGTATCGCCAAGATGTCTTAACCAACCGTTCCTTTTTGGAGCTTGATGACATTTAGCTAGAAGCTTTGTGTGTAAATTACATTTCTTTTAAAAGGTTTTCATAAGCCCAAGATGTTGGAGATTTATTTTTTCCACATTTAACATAATCTAATTTGTCAAATCAAATTATAATACTTAATTGAAGTAAAATCCCAATTTTGTCATTTAAATCAGATCTGATGTCGCACAGAGTGTGAAGCTAGCGTGTATTTGGGTTTGGTTTTGTCTTTCGGTGTGCGTGTGTCATTTGCTTGACAAATAGTTGTAATGGATAATCTGGTGAGATTAATAGTGTGGGTCTGGGCTCGGATGCCTTTTCATTTGGGAGACTGGAAGTGATGGAGGAGGAGCGGAGTGAGTCAGGGAGGGATCAGGTATAAGGAACCCTCACAGCACCATGGTTTCACTTAATGGCTTGATTATCACATCAGGACATAACGGCCAGATAATCACTGGAATCCACACAGATATTTATCCATCCATTGACCAAATAGGTCAGAGGAGGGAACCACAGGGAGCTTTAAAGCAGCAGAGGATTGGTTGGTTTTAATAACATGAACCAAGAAGAAATTCACAACTTTTGTGAATTGTGCTTGTGTTTTCTTCCTGGGTAGATTTTCTTTCCATTTCTAATTCTTGTTTCTTTCTTTCTTCACTCACTTAATGAACTTAAATTGACTGTAAGGTGCTCTGTGTGTTGTCTTCCCCCTGCTGCCTGCTTCCTGTTGACAAAGGGAGCCTCCTGGAGGTTGGGTCAGTATATTGCACCTTACGGCGTGCAGACTCTGGAAGAACAAGATGAAGATTGCTCTTGATAAGATACAACATGCTGATCTTTAGCTAGCGTGTCTCCAGGATCTCTCTCTCCCTCTTCTCTGGTTCCTGCTGCTGCTCTTACCTGACACAGAGTAAGAGTGAAGATAGTTTGCAGTGTTGCAGACACCTGATGGTCATAGCTGACACTGCTGAGACGAAATGACAGCAGCTCATGGTTTGCGTGTATGTACAGTATGCGTGAGTGTTAAGGGGACATTTATTGTGTATAATGACAGGTGAGGCGTCACCTTTAGGGTTCAGACAAGTGGCCCAAACAGGTTAATTGGGTAACTAAGTTTATGATTGATGGTGGGGGATACCGTGTCCGTATATATGCATGCAGTCAAGTCATGAGCATCTGTCTCCCACATTAGCAATATAAAGTTCATGTTTTCACTCACAGTGACAAAAAGCAGTGTCATGATAAAATAAAACTCATCTGCACTGGGAAAACAATTCCATAATGAATGCAGTAGTTTTCCCCTTAACACCCAAATGCCAACAGACAGAAAACAAATGCGGTTTCTAGACTTGATCTGGCCTGTGTTTTCTCCAGCAACAGCTTTTGTCCTCTTCTTTAACCTCAGTCAGTTCAACAGTGGTCTTGTTGTAGGTAATTGAAATATCTAATTGTGCCAGAGTGCAGGATAAGTTCTTTTAAGCACTCCATGGCTGCGCCAGCCTCAGTCACAGCTCATTTCTTTAATGAGCGCTGCAATTAGAGGGAGCTTTTTTCCACCTCATGCTGCTTCGAGTCAGGTCCTCTGAGTTTTCCGGCCCTGTTTGTCCTACTGACCAGTCTGCTGTCTGTCTGCACACATGGCTACAGTCCTTACTTCTACTGTATGGTTCACAATAAGTGAACCCAACGGAAATTACACAAACCTCCTGAAAGAAAAGGTTTCATTTATTTGGGTACCAGTAGTACAGCAAACAAGGGGATCACACAGGAAGTTCTGAAGCAATAAGAGAAAATGTATTAACTATTTTCATGATTTAGTAATTGTTTAGGTCATTTATCAAGAAAAAAATATTTTTTTAGATCGATTTTTAGTTTTACTGTATTTTATTGTAAATTCAATAATATACATATTCTATGGGTTTTGACAGTTGGTTGAAACCATAACCATAAAAGAATAATCTGCGGTCAGGTCACTTTGTTCCAGCATCTAACCCCTCTCATCTTTTATCACTTTAACTCTCATCAACCACAGACCCCCTCACTACTCCACCATGTACCCCAGCCCCAGTCTCCCTCTGCCTGCCTTCTCCTCAGCTCTAGGACCCTTTATGTCCCAATCAGCTGGAGGCTCCATTAAGCCTCAGAGAGCAAAGCCAAACCTCTGAAAAGCTCATGTCCCCCCATAGAGACGGATTGTAAAAGGAGAAAGAGGGTGAAGGGAGGGGAGTGAAAGTGATTTTAAGAGCCTCTTTAAATCTGTCTCGTTAATGAGTTGTCCTCACCATGGCAACGTCTCTTTTTCGAGGGTTTGCCACTCCACGCGGATGGATTAGGGTTAAAGACAAAAAAAGGAAGGACGATTGTAGAGAAATGGAAGCTACAACCATTTTCTCTGCTTGCAAAACCAGACTGGAGCGTGCACTGGTGACAGTTTTTACTTGAATTTTATTTGTTTATAGCAGAAGCTACATTCCTAGACATTGTTCAAAAGAGCTGTGCCGCATCACATCGGAAAACCAATTACATTTGTGTCCGTTGTTGCGCATTCTCACCACAAGGTGGCGTTATAATACAGACAGGCAGAGGGACTCATTCAGGAGATTACACTGCAGTCCTTTTAGTCCGTAGGTTCAAAATTGATCACCTGTGAATCATCCATTTTAAAACACATTACAACTAGTGTGTGAGACTAAATTGATGGGACTACGGTAATTACCAAATTTAATTACTTGCCCATGGATTCATTGCCCATCAGACAGAATGCACTTATTTATCCACAACGAAAAGAGACACACGAGGTGTCACAAGGAATTTAATTTGGTCTAATGGCGGCCTTAAATTGTGGTAGTATTTGATCAGGGAGCTGGTCTCGTTTCCCTCGGGGCCCATTAGGAGGGCACACTCATTGCATCTAAGAGAGGTCTGCTCTCTCTATTAATGCCTCCATCCCTCTATTATTGCTCAGATGGGACAGAAGGGGGGGAGAGAGACAGGGAGAGATAGGGGGAGGCTTATTAAAGGAGGAAGGGGGAGAAGGAGAGAGGGAGGGAGGGATTGAGTAGATTTGGGGTCCAGCTTTTTTCCCAGACAAAGTCTCAACATAGGATTATCAGTGGAGGAACCTGAGCTTAGCACATGCATACACGCTTTTGCGTTCCTGAGTCTGTTTGATAAGCCAGATGAAACCACCAATCACAATGTCTCTCTCTCTGTGTGTGTGTGTGTGTGTGTGTGTGTGTGTGTGTGTGTGTGTGTGTGTGTGTGTGTGTGTGTGTGTGTG
>JAVQJF010082665.1:0-22209 GCA_036023855.1 Gadopsis marmoratus | reverse complement strand
TCGAGTTATGCCCTTCGGTCTGACCAACGCTCCTGCCACGTTCCAGGCGTTGGTGAACGATGTCCTCCGGGACTTTCTTAATAGATTCGTCTTTGTGTATCTGGACGACATCTTGATCTTCTCCCTGGACAAGGCGACACATATCCAGCATGTACGGCAGGTCCTTCAACGCCTGCTGCATCACCGCCTGTACGTCAAAGCCGAGAAATGTATCTTCCATGTGTCCACCGTGTTGTTCCTGGGCTTCATCGTCTCGAGTGGTCACCTGCGGATGGATCCTGCCAAGGTCCAGGCCGTCATGGAGTGGCCTACGCCTGCCTCCAGAGGACAGCTGCATCCATCACCATCCTGCCAGCGTCCTGTCTCATCGGTGCTGTGGGTTGGGACATTGAGACCAGAGTCCGGGCGGCTGTACGACTTCACCTGCGGGGTGTCCCCCCAAACCAGTTGTTTGTTCCGTCGGGGTTGCGGGCTCAGGTCATCCATTGGGCACACACGTCACTCCTTACTTGTCACACGGGGGTGCGTCGAACATTATTCTTCATCCGGCAGAGGTTTCCGGTCATGCGGAACCTGGTGGAGGAATACGTGGCTGCTCGGCAACTCCTACTTCGATCTTCGGCTCGGCACAAGGCACAAGCAGACCGCCGCCGGATTGCAGCTCCGATATACAAACAGGGACAACAAGTCTGGCTATCAACCAGGGATCTGCCGTTACGGGTGGAGTCGCGCAAGCTTGCGTCCCGGTTCGTGGGTCCGTTTCCCATCGCTGAGGTGGTGAACCCAGTGGCGGTTCGGCTGTCTCTCCCTGCGTCCATGAAGACGCACCCGACGTTCCATGTGTCTCGGATCAAGCCGTCAAGGAGAGTCCTCTGGTTCCTGCTGCTCCGGTTCCTCCGCCACCTCGGGTCGTCGATGGTGGTCCGACCGTCGGTCGGAGGGTTATGTTCCAGAGGAGCGATCATGGGTGGCGTCAGGGGACATCCTGGATCCTGCCCTGATCTAGGACTTCTGTCGACGGAATCCGGGCTTGCCTGGGCCGTCCGGTGCCGCCCCTACAGGAGGGGGTTCGGTCACAACCTGGATACGCCGACAGGGCCGGCAATCACTTCCCGACCCTGATTAGACTCATTCTGTGTTCATTAACACCACCCGTTATCACTTACCCAGGCTTCTGTATATAAGTCAGTGTCTGTCTGTTGTCCGTTGTCAATACGTCTTGTATCCAGAGTTTGCATATGCTTGCTTGTGTTCTGTTCCCACAATAAACATACCGACGAACCTATCTCTGGTCTCCGGATCGTGCGTTTGGGTTCTACCTCCGTGCTCTGCCCTTGCGAGGCGTGACAGTTATCTCCCTCCCGCTTGTAGAGAAATCATGATATCCCTGTTAGAACGAGTAAGCAGCTGTGAGTGTCACTGTTACTTTCTTGCACTCTGACCTCATGTCTCTTAAGCGTTTAAAAGGGCCGAGGCAAAAGCAAGAATAGAAAGTGCTTTGAGGAGAAGCATGTAAATAACTGTGACAGATCGGGGAGCATCAGAGGACAAGTGTCTGTTACAAGCGACTAACAGTTATGTAATTGTAATAGACATGTCAATTTAAGTGAAAGTAAGGTGTACATTCTGTCTTCTGACGCTTGCTGTTGTCTCTCGGGTAACAGAGAACTCAAACCCTGACTTGTGGGCTTATAAGGATTTAGAGCATCAATCACTTCTCTCAGGTGATTACATTTTTACCTGTTTCAATCACATTACATGAGCCAGATTCTTTTTGCGTCTCGACAGAGGTTGTTTTGAGCTAAAAAGATAACTGGAAGGGCTCAGGTTGGAGCTGCGCAGAGCTACACATACTGGGATTTACGCGACGTCATCATGTACAATGTAGAAGTTGTAAATTGTAGATTAACAAAAAAATTAGCTCTGGGTCTCTATAATTTATCTATATTTTATAATGTATCCCTATAATCCCTCTGAAAGGGATCATTTTACATAAGGAGTACTTTTACATTTGATGCTTTAAGAACATTTTGCTAGTAATACTTCTGTACTTTTACTCAAGTAGTATATGCAGGGCTTTTACTTATAACAGAGTATTTTTGCATTATGGTATTGCCACTTTAAAGGATCTGGATACTTCTTCCACCACTGCTTGTATCGGGATTCATCAGCATAGTCTAAATGCAGAAATATTCAGTTACTGTTACATTTAGAGTATAGTTATGTTAAAGCACATTACAAAAACATCCTATTACACCAGTGATGACTGATGTTAAAAATGTATGTAGATGAGACTTTTCTTTCCTACTACAGAGATGCTTCATCCTGTTTTCCAAAGCTGTTTTGAAAGAAGTGTATATCAGACTGTTTAAAATCCATGCTTTTTCCACTAGGGGGTGCAAGAGTGGAGCAAAAGATAATGAGCCCAGCAGAGGCGTTGCATGAGGCATTCCCTTTAAATAACAGTTACTCAACATTTCAGCACTTAATTAATTGATTTTAACATACTGTGATGAATCATTACAAACCCAGATAAGTGACTGTTTTGGACTTTTAAATAAAGCTCTGGCTTCACAGTGTTCGTCATGCCGAGGGTGTAGTACATGCTGTATCCGAACCTTTCACAATGAAACAATAATGAGGATTCAGGTAATAACGCCCCCACAGCTGTAACTGTACAGGATCTATGGTGATTCATGCTAAAGACTTCTGCTCATATCTGAAGGACAGCGGTTATGTTTTAAGCACTGCAGGAATAAGACCTGACCCAAAATAAATCATAAAGAGCGTGGGATGTGTCATAATCCTAGCTGGGGGATTTGCCTTACTGTGTTTACCTGGACCTTGTGTTGGTCAGTAAAAGTCACTGGGTCAGATAATTGAGTAAAAGAGACAGATGGTGGCAGCATTTACTGCTGATTACATGGAGGTCATAAACTGCCTTTCAGTAGCTGGGGGTGTCAGGCCCAAGCCTATTAAACTGCCAGAGCCTGAATCTTAGAGGGGTGCAGCTGCACCGGCAGGAGAGTGGAGGGGTTTAAACAGTCGGCCAAAACTAGAGAGTCCAACATCCAGAGAACAGACACACAATATGTATATCTTTACTTAAATTATCTTAAGGATGCATGGTTTCATGTGTGTAACAGTGCATATGGTGTTGTTTCCACCTTTTACATCCGTGGACACAGTCCTGCAGGATCTCTGTTGTGCCTTATTTCAAAAAGAGTTTTTGATCTTCTCTTCACATCATTGGAGTTGGCATCGCAGCTGTCACTCACACAGAGTGAAATATTCTATACCAGAGGCCTCAAGGCTACAGCAAAATTGCACAGAGAGGCTGTATGTGCACAATGCAGGAAATATAAATAGTATATGCTGATGTAGGACCATGCGCAGTGTCATAAAATGACACGGGGACACAAGAGAAGCAATGTTCCTCCGTAAACCTGCTGGACAATGCAAAATGCATTATTGTAACAAATGGTTTATGAACTCATCTAAGATTTATGACCTTATGGTAAATATACACATCGGCAGACTCTGCAAAACTGGAGCCGTGGAGATTTTCAAAATAAAACAAAAAGCCGCATTTGATTTTAACCTGCTGATAAAGTTTTGTAGTTATGTCATATCTAGTTACTTATTTGTTTACATGTGATATTTACATCAGCTCAAGATGTACTCATGGTAGAACAGTGTAAATATAGATTGCACAAAGCATTAGCACTAATTGAATATATTGAGGTTTACTGCATTACAATCACCTGCTGATGTTAGATCTGTGGATAAATCACGGTTTCATTCTACTCTGCATTCTGTTGCAGGGCCTGCTCACCATTCATTCACATTAGTCTGGTGTATTGGCTTCCCTGGGAACACGTGCTGTGGAGACTGTTCACCGATCATACTGATGTATTGTCCACCAACTCCACAGGAGAGGCAATCAATTTGCCATTTACAGGTAGATTTCCATTTTTCCAATGTAGAATAGTGAACATCAGTCAATATCTTTGTCAAAATGATTGGCAGTATGTACAAAAAAGTGTTTGGAGCAAGATGTGAGCAAATGACCTACAGCTTCATGGTGCCAGAAAGTCCAATAAATCATTATTGCAAGCAACATTCTTTCACGAAAATGTTAGAAAACCAGCATAATTGGATGCACTGTAAATCTGCATGAATACCTACATTCACTGTTGTTTTATTTTGTTTTATATAGTTTTACATTTGACATACCCAATAAATATTTTCATTGCAGCTACTTAAGAGTGAGTTCCCAGAATTCTCTTCTCTCCATCTATGGAATTTGATAATATTTGTAATATCAGATCAATTCAGACACATTTAAAATATGTGTGGTGCATTCACATCTGTCATACAAATAAACCCATGGTGGATTCCCTGACACAAAAACAGTATCTGTTTTAAAATATAAAGTATTGACTTAAGTAAACAAAGGATAAGCTGTGCACCATCAGTAATTTGTTTATATATGTCATGTGTTTTTTTTACTATTTGTAGCATTTTGCTGCTTTCGTGCTTTTTTCACATTACTTACTCCCCAACATAGCAAGCACAATGATTTCTTAAAATACATGTTGCCAAATTGTCATCAAATCAGATGTCATATTGTGCCTCATCATATGGTAAACACTTTTTCCATTTGAAAGGGTTACAGTCCAGCTTGGGTGGGTTTCCTGTTGCATGGTTATTGTCAGATGTTGTTAACATCCAGTGCCGCCTCCTCACAGCTGATGTGTTTGCCTGTTCAGCTTGACTGGCCTGTAATGAGGAGACTGAGCCCAATCCTTTTCAATTAGTACTGAACACAGAGAGTCAGCCACTGGCCGTCCAGCTCAATCAAATCAGAAGCTTTGCTTACTTTCTTGCTGCATTCTAGCTCAACACTATCGACACCATAGTAAAGTGAGCAAAATCACCTGTCTGTGTTGCCCAGTTCTCCAGTTGGAGGGGATAAAGCGGCCCTGCATCAGCATAATCGAGTCCCAAGGCTGCTCTAGATGCTACGAGTCCAAAATGAGCTCTGTTCACAGTTCCCTGAGTCTGACCTGACAGTGCAAGTTTAATGCTCTCTGATCCCCCGTCCACTGGCATTCACAACAATTAAAATCCCATCTTGCTTAGCAAGGTGCATCGGACACTAATGGACACTGACTCTGACCATTCCTTTGTGTTACCCCATTCATTTCCTCCAGCTAAAACGCTTATGTCCAACTGGAGTGAGGGTTGGGAAGGAGTGCTGCTCTCAAAGTCGAGGCCCATTCATGACCCTCTAGATCATCCATGGATCAAGTGCTGTGGCCGTATCTCTTCTTCTCTTCTCTTCTCCCTCTCTCTCTCCCTCCACAGGCACAGACTGGCCTCACATTAATGTTTATTAGCAGAATGTGACGCAAAGTGAGCAAACATCCAGAGGAGGCACTCCTTGTGGGTAAATATTTGTTGTTCTTGTTTGGATAGTGAGTGTTCTCTCTCTCTCTCTCTCTCTCTCTCTCTCTCTCTCTCTCTCTCTCTCTCTGTCCCTCTCTCTCTGTCTCTCTCTCTCTTCCTAATGACCCTGTATTTGCATCCGCTGTCTGGTTTGCTTTAGAGAATTTACAAAAGCTTGGTTTCTCTGTGGTAATGTGAAACATGCTCACACAGCATTTATTCTAGTTTGCATACTTGTTAGTGCATAATTCTTATGCACTCCTCATTTATAAGTCATAAGTGGGGCAGTAAGACTTAAAATGATTCTCTCACACACTATATAGTACATAGATCTGTGAATGCACAATAGCGGGACAATTATGTCAAAATACTGGATGAAATGTAAGTCTTATTATATACTACATTTAGATTCACATCATAGAACATGTGCATAATATATATCGTTTTCATCATCAACACCATACAGCATTGCTATCTCCCTTTTCAAGGATTGGAGAGAGACCCAATGTGCTCAACACACACTGGCAGACCTACTGTACATGAGCAGAGCAGGGATTGGTCAACAGCTCTGCCACTCAAACAGGAGATACTCGCCCACTTCCTCTGTCCTCCTTTTCTGGTGCAGCCTGGGAGGAGGGAGGGGTATGGATCTTTTCTGTGTGAGTCGCCGGAGCTCCCTCAGCCTGCTCCTTACCACCTGTCCTTGACTTACTGTGCTCAGACGAGACTGAGCGGAAGCTGTGCTGCTCGCTCCTCCCTCTGGCACCTCCCTGGCTGTGTTTATGTGAGCAGCTGCGTTTAAAAAAAAGAAAAAAAAAACCCTTTCATTCTGTGTGTGGCTGTTTCTTTCTACCTGTGGTGCTTCAGTGGCGTGGCGAAGAGAGGATCGTTTGTCCTCAGCCGGTGGAGCTCTGATGGGAGGCAGCGCTGGCTCTGGCTGGGACTGGGGATGCTGAACGGGGGGAGGGAGGGCCTGTTTGAGCTGGGACAGCAGCTCCAGCAGCAGGGGGAGTACCAGGCCGCCCTCCACTGCTTCCTCAGCTGCCTGTTGGGACTGACCCATGTGCAGAGCTTCACCTCTCTGCCCAACTGCCTACACCAGGTGAGCCAGATGCCTGAAGACTGGGCACACACACATACACACAGACATATAACATGTATGTGTCTCTCTTCCTTTCTTTCACTTACACACAGATACCAACGTGCATGTGCCTAGTCATTGCATGCATCCACAAAATCAGCTGTGTAGACACGTCACACACTACAGCACACAGGAGACATGCAGCCTTGATATCACCAACACCAATGTCAAATCTAACAGTGCATCATGTGTCCCTGTGTTGACACTGCAAGATCATATCGGTGTCAGCAGGGCTGATACTGTGCATGCTGCTAAAAGAGGTATTGGACGCAGCACTGACATACAGTAACTGTTATTAGACTGCTCACATTGTTAAAAAATATTCTATCCAGTCCATGTATGTCCGTGTGGGATATGTTTTGTTATTTTTGGTACTGTGTAGCCAGGCCAAAGATTAGCAGATTACATACTGGGGTGCTTTACCAGACCCTCCTACAAAGGCAAGGCTACAAGGAATGTCCCTTATGTCATAACAAAGGCTTTACTCCAGAACTTTGGAACATGTGGCGTGATGTTGACCAGACCAAGGCTGCTGCGAATGAGAACAGAATTATTTGTTTTGACAGCCCATGACATCGTGCACGCACACAACCTGGAATGGTGTTGGAAACAACTGATTTAATATTTAACCTTGTCCCTTGGTTGTTTTTCTGTGCTTTACAGATTGCAGAACTCTTCATCACTGAAAAGAATTGTATCCTTTATGCACTCAGGGAAAGTCTCCCTCCCTGTCTCACATCTGACGCTTTTACTTTCCCCATCCCATCAGGGCTGTAAGTGTTAGCAACCAGGCTAACTATAAAAACCTAGCATTCTGTTTCTGTGAGGTGTTCATGTAATGGATTGTTGGCAAATTCCAGCACAATGGAGGATGTAGACCCTTTATAGAAAGCAGTCTTAACTGAGGGGGATGAGGGGACGACTTTGGGCGAGTTCATAATAACATGTTTGTCCCAGAACGCCAAACGTATTGTGTGTAGCTCAGGCAGTGTGTCTGCTCTTTAAGAGGATTTGTTGGGTCTTATCTCTGCACAGCAGAGTGGAAGAGCACTAATTAACCTGTATCTGCACTGACTAGCCTGTGCATCACCACTTCACTGCTTCTATAAACTATAGCAGTATAGGACATGGAAGTAAAAGAGAGGTGTTGCATTTCGGGATATATTACCTCCATGGCTCCTCTCCCTGTTACTGAGACACTCCAACACTTAACTTGTCAGCTCAGGTTATCCACCTCATCAAGGCTCTAGCTCTTACTGTCCATTTTCTAAAATAGGTCAATTTTCTGAGCTTCACTTCATCAATAGCCATCAGCAGGCCTCTCCTCAGCGTCTATTTAAGAGGGTCGGTTTTTGTGACGGGGCTAAATCTTTTGACAAACAGCACATTATTACATAGGATCAGTCACAGTAATGGTGTTGTGTCATGTCAAACTGTGACATTTTATGTAGAGTTACATCACGTATGTTTAGTAGGTCAGCAGCAGAGAGGAGCAATTCAAAATTATAATTTTAAAGTATGATGACTTTTCGTGATGTAATCATAAACATATGATATTCACAATAACATAATACAATAGCAATTGCATATAATGACAATATTAACTACCATTGTGTGCTTAGACTGAAAGTACGTTTTCATTTTCCATAAGAATTGCTTCCTTTTTTGTTTCAGTAGTTCTCATGAGCATCATAGGAGGACAGTGATGTTGTGGTCTTTGCGACGGTCCTCCAGGGAGTGAGGTGAAGGGTCAGTGTGCTCAAACTGGAAGAGGATGTGGGAACTTTGGAGTTTCACACAAATGTTTACAACAACAGAATTTGCGGTGTTTCCTCGCATGTTGTCCGTGCATCTAACCAAATCCGCAATGAGCACATTAAAGCTGAATTTACATATCCAAAGTAGTATCTTGAGTTCATGCTGCACTGGCTTTATTCCAGATAAATATACTGTAATATGTTCAGTTGATGGTGATAGTGGCAGTGCCATGCCTGCTTAAAGCTTGTATTGTTATCAGAGCTGGCAGTATCCACAAGTGACCTTTGTCCAAAGCCAAAAGCTGTTTTGGCTGCTCACTGATGTGTGTTTCTTGGAAAGTATGCTGACCCAGGCAATTTCACTTTAATCTCAAATAAAGGGGAATATCAGGTAATCATTTGGGCATATACTAAATTTACATTACAAATGGGTATGCAGTACAGAAAGAGTAGAAATAGATAATCAAAGGGGGCTTAAGAACACAAGCTAATCAGTATAGTAGTATCACATTTAGTCTTATTTTATCACATGATCTCTAATTCTGATTGTTGATCATTCTGATGATTCTAGAGGGAATCCCAGATTCCTATACTGGCTAGAGTTCATAGTGTACTTCATGAGCTTATTTCAGTGCACTCGAGTTATGGTGCGCGTGTGAGCAGGTGCGCCTTTGAAGGTGCCAGTGTTAATGCAAGATCTTGTCGAGTTTTGGAGTGCAATCCAATTATCAGTTCAGTGAAGGGTGTGTGTGTGTGTAGATGGATAAAGTGGAACACACATTCCCTGGAGAGGATTGTGTCAGGTTCCTGTTGTGGCGTTGTTGTGGTCCAGCCAGGCTAAAAATAGCAGACTGAAGTACTTTGACCTTTGATGATGGCTGTTCCCTTAATCCTCCCTCCCAGATGGTCCACCTCATACTCTTTATATTATTCCCCCGCTGCCAGGTGACTCCCAGGAGGTGGGACCGGTTCACTGAATTTCTCATCATCCTGTAATATATCTCAAGATTTGTTCAAAACATCAAAACAAATGTGTGGTATTGTCTGCAATACTAATGTTATCCCAGGTAGTTTCACTTTATTGTTAAAAATTCTTGCTTTTCATGACAAGTTACTATATGTCATCACTTCCTGTACTGTACTGTACATTCAATTATTCAGATATACATCCACTAATATCTTTTCATCATCCACTCCCTCTTTTCTGGTATCCTGTGGTGCTCATCAGATGAAAGCAGTTTAAATGTTTTGTCTTTTATCTTTCTCTTTGGTAACTGTCCTTCCTGTTTGTTGAGAAGCACATGTACAATAGGATTATAACAGTACTGTATCTGATCTGTGGCTCGCCTGACTTGTTCTTTCACTCATGTGCAGTGCTGACATTAGTCTCCTGGTGACAAAATGAAGGAAACCAGCTGTTGTGGTTTTCAGTTCCAAGCTTAACTGTTCTTTTAAAGTGGCAACCTATTGTCCAACTTTCCAACCTCCATATAAAAGTAGTAGATATTTAGAGATATATTACAGTATAATTGGCCAGCAGTGTCACCACAGGGATGAAAAGTGAAATACCCAGAATGGAATCTATTCTGTTTTACACTTGAGAGCTCTGGTGTTAAGTAGGACATTTAGACATGGAGGGCTGTGTTTATTTTAAGCATTCTCCATCCCATTGGTCTTTAAATTCACCTGACAAGCATCAATGGTGTCATTTTACAGTGGGCCGTACTCTCAGTGAACAGACTGCTTTTGACAAAGGTTCTATTTTTAGGACGATTTTTATAGCAGGTCTTTTCATGGAAACAAAACTGACATTCAGCTCAATCAAAAGGATTCTGTAAACAAAAGCTAAAACCAGACATTACAATAGTATGAGATATGAGATGTTACAATGAGGCGTAATCCAAGACGACTACACTGTGAGATTCCGCATTTGAAACTGGTTTTGCATCACAGTTAGACAGTTAGACACAGTTAAACAACAATAGATAACAGCACCAAAAAAATGACACAAACACCGCATTTGTATAGTAAAAGACATACAATAATCTGTTTAGCATTACTACACATTCGGCTTGTTTGGAGGGGTCATTCTCAAGAGGGCTGGAGAAAACAGAAAACAGTGACGAGGCTGTTTTTAACTTCAACAACTGACTAATCCTGGTGACAACTGAGACTGATCCTTCACTCATATAAACAGATGAGAAGGCCCTCCAGTTCATCCAGGCTGAAAAAATGTTCTATGAGGTGGCATTGATCGAGCTCACGGCTCTTCAGGGGAGCACAGGCAAGTAACTTTGACATTAAGCTATCAATCAATACTTCTGGAAATATACTGTAAGTGCATATAGGGTATTGCTTGTACTGTATGTATATCATGCAGCCTAGGATAAGTCATCTATAGTTTGACTTTGAATGTTTTTTGCTAATGCTTTATTCGCATTATACTTTCCTGGGAAAAAAACACATAATTTGGTACTAATTGTAGGTAAAATAGTGAGTTCATTTTGTAAACTATCAATTATTTGATTACAATTAGTGTAACCTAGAGTCTTTGAGGTAGTGCACACCAGGTGAGCTGGACATGTAAAAATGTCAAATCTGTTAACAGGCTAGTATATAATTCAGCTCATATAAAGAAAGAATTGAAAAACTTGTGAATGAATATTTACTTGGGTTTAACTGGGGCAGTTCTTTCAAGGAGATTCCTTTGGAAATCAACAGCTGTTCAACACAACTAAAGTAACTAAATTACCAGTCTCAAAACCTTCTCTATTTTCACTATAATAAGTATCATATTATAGAGTTTTTTCAATGAAAATCTTCAAAGCTAAATAAAAGTGAACTGTTTTGTTGTTTTTTTACTTTTGTTAGATAGGAGACATAGGAAGGGTGACCCAAAGTAATTTTATTTCTAATTCAATTTTGAGGCTGTTAGCAAAGTGCCAGATACACTGAAGCAGTTCAGTGGCTGACAGACTGTGTTTGGAGTAGGCAGCTGTCCAAAGTGACTTGTGTGTGACCTGCATCTACAAACTAACCTGCAAGCAATATTATTACACTGTGTGTCTGTGTAGTGCCCAAAAAATCTATTCTGTTAACTCATTAAGCCAATATGAAGTCCACCTTTGTTTACAATATACCTGGTGGAGCTTCACGTGAGCATTTGCAGCAAAGCCGCTCATCACCTGCTGCTGCTCCAGACGTCTGCCTCCTCCTCTCTGTCTGCTGCTGGGGCAGCAGCGCAGTGTAGCACGGGCACAGTGGAGGAGATCGGGAACAGACATAGTGGAAGACAAATGGCCGCACTTTGTTCATTACGAGCTCTGTGTCGCTATACAGTCCTGAAGCCCCTGATTCAGCACTCACTTAGATTGAATGCTGGATTTCTCCAGAGGCAGAGCTGGCACTACAGCTGCAGCTTACAAGCTGTCGTTCTCTCTCACCAGTGTGTTTTCCAGACGAACCCTTCTCAGTATTCAGTGTCACTGATGGCGGACATAATTGTCATTTTGTGATTTTTTTGTAATACAAACTAAAGTCTTAACCTGTATCTTTGATTTATTTGCACTTTCTTGTGGCATGGATTACAACCCAAAAGCATTTCCTCATCTTGTGTGTGTGGGTGTGTGTGTTAGGTGTGTAAAGTAGGCCTAAATACTATATGTTTGTGATTTGTCACTGTGTGCATGTTTCAGTGTTCCAGTGGGCGTGGTGAGTGTGCTGTTTGACTCCCTTATCCGCTCTGTCCTGCCCTTATCTTGTGTCTCCAGTCCTCAGTTGGCTCCACTCTGCTGTTCAGGCTTAAAGTCCGCTGCAGTGGCAGACAGTCTAATAGCCAGACACCCAGGCTTTTGGGGGCTTTATTTTTCAAACTCTGTGCAGTGGTAGAGAGTTAAAGAGAGCAAAGGACAGTGAGTGGAGAGGGATAGATAGACCAGCAAAGGGGAAGAGTGAGTGGTTTGTTGGTGGGCTGACTGTGATTCCATGCCCTGTGTTTGTGTAACAGGGCCTCAGGAGGAGGCTACCCTGGGATCTGCAGGATGGACAACACCAGAGGAGCTTTCGGAGCAGACCTCCCAGGCACAACACCTCGAACGGCTGGCCCAGCTGTGCATCATGAGCAAACAGTAGGTAAAACTGTGTCCCGCTGTAGCTTCCGTCGTGGTGTAGTTAAGGGGGCATTACATGTTCTGTGAGTGTAAGGGCTCAGTGGGCTCATCGTGAGTGAATTTATAGTTAAATAAATTCACTTTTATCAGCAGTTCTGTATACACTTAAAATACTATATATATATATATGCACCCTTCATTGCCTGAAAATGGTGCTGATTCAGTTATAACAAAGAAACAATTTATTTGTATTTTTTTCTGTTATTTGTTTGTTTACGAACGCAGCAGCTTGGAGCAAAAAAACTCCTTTGTTTATAAAGTAAACCCGTCAGCTTATCTTATAAAATCAGACTGAAATGATCTTGAGATAAATAATTTACTCCAAGCTGGGGTAAATTTGTGTGACAGATAAAAAAAACACTTTAAGGAATTAATCATTTTTATCTTTGCTTTTATTAACATTTCATAGCCATGTCTCATGTATAACAGTTATTTTTGGCTACGGTAAAAAAAAAACACATCCATTTGCACGTACACACATTCGTCCTTTCTGGAATGGAAATGTTTCGAACTAGATAAACTCCGGCTCCAAGTCTGTTTAGCTAGAGTTGAGTTTCCCTGTAGATGTGGAGAAAAGAGACACCGCACTCTACGTGAGTGTTACACAAGGAACACCTTAACTGGATCTGGTGTCTCCTGTTTCAGGGGTACTTTGTTAGGCCATAGCGTGCACCCATTTTCTGTGCCTCTGTTGTCATTGTTGGGATTAGGCCATTTAACCTGATTGCGAGAAAGGGTGATGGGGGTGGAAGTTTGCTCGGCGGAGGGCTGATCACTGCGCTTCATTAATGCAGGGAGCATACAGTAGTTAAACTTAAATGAGATGGTAGTGATTGTGCATGACTATTCTCGAAGGCTTTGGTTTCTGGCAAAGCAGGAATTTGATTCTGCTCTTTGATCTTTTCTTGTAATCTTCCACCATAAACCTAAGCCACAGTTTTTCTTTCTTGTCGACAGGAAGTTGTAATACTTTCTGAATCTTTCAGCAATGTCGTAGGACGTCTTGTGGGCCACTGAAGGGCTTTTCTGTCTTTGCCGATCAGATGTCCCCTGAAAAGGACCTTCTAAAACAGAGCAAACCGACACCTGGCCATTACTAATTGAAGGGAAGTGTGGGTTTTGAACAGCCAAGCTGACATCTGTCACACTAAACAGAGCTTGCTCTACATCTATAGGCACACGTGAGGGTGCGAGGGTGACGAATGTCCTTGGCAGACTTTCCAGGTCACATATGCGGAACAGCTGGCAGAATCTTAGTGTACCACATCATGTTCACCTAGCTTAGAGCAGGAGAGTGGTGGAAAGGCACAAGTCAGCAAACCAGCCTGTCAGCGCCATGCCTTCTGTAATTCACCCTGGACAATAAAAAGGTGCAGCCAGTGCTGGCAGAAATAGAAGGTTTCCACTTCCTCCATAAGGCGCCAGAGCACCTGCGGCCCTGCTCTCTGTGTCTAATCACAGCACACGCTTGTTTAGATTTGTCATGCTGTGCCCCAAACGCTGAAACAGATACGCTCACCTGACAATGCAGCATGTGCCCACTACGTCTGATTGAGGTAACTGATTTGTGTAATGGAGCCATTTCATTTCCTTTTCCTTTCAGACCTCATCTTGCTCTAGAATACAGCGGTAAAGTATGTCAATCTCATCGCGTCCTCCGTAGATTTTTTATCAAATTAGACCTTTTATGGCACTCCTCAGCTGTGTGAACTTCAAATCCCCTCTGTTTATTCATCTTTCAGGCTACAAAGATCCACCAGAGGGCCTTTGGTAATGACCACCCCATTACAGCCAGAAGCCTGGAGCTTATGGCCACCGTCTATGCTGAGATTGGCAAAACAGAATATTCAGGTAAACACTCACCTGGCATGAATGATACAGAGTGGCTCAGTAAACACTACTGTCATCCTGGCGTGATGTTACAACAAATGGACTTACTGTGTGTTGATTAACAGACAGTGAAAAACTAACACGGTTGTATGATTCTGAAAACAACGATGGAGGTCACGTCTCTCAGCAGTATATAATTTGACACTGTTAACATCCCAGTGTGGAGGCCTCGCTGACTCGGCGATAGCAGAGCAGTGATGTTAACCTCAAGAGCAAGTTATTTCCTCTGTGCTTCAGAGAGCACACAGCACAGTGAGGCAATTCAGTTAGCCTTTTGACCACGTCAGCCTGTGAAAATGTTAAATTAATAAACACTCGCAGTCATTGTGGGACACAAGAGTGGTTTAATGCAGAGCAAAAGCAGAGAAGCAGCTTTATGACAGTTTGAGGGCACAGTTGTGTTGCACAGTATGTGTGCTTGGCTTGCATTAAAAAGGGAGCAACACTCTCTGCTCGATTCTGAACTTTGGCGTTTTTTGTGAAGACTGCTGTGGTGTTAAAAGCAATACGTAGGAACCAGCCTTGTTGTTGAGTCAGCTTACAGAGGTGGTGGCGCTGAACAGGGCCAGCTACATAAAGACAAAGATTTACAACACCCCTCGTTGTTCACCTCACGTGATCGTAAAAATGTTTGGTGGGATTGTGAAAACGCACAGGGTCAGAGAGCGTTTGCAGTTGTTGTTGAAGATCAGAACACGCAGTAGTCTCGGAGCACTTTTTGTGACCTTTTAGGCTGTATTTGTCACTCCTGATAATGTTCATACAGTCTCTTATTAAAGATATTAAACTCTCCCTAAATATGTGACCGTGGTTTTACTTTGATTGGCTGGTGAAACCGATGGCACTGGAAACTTGTGTTTATTTTGGTAAGGTCATATTCACATGTGTATTTTTAATTGTTCTTTAGCATTATTTCTTTGTCCTCTATAGAGTATGGATTACTACTTTTCTTGGCTTGGGCAGCATCTTCCTGTGTTATAAAAGCGGGAGTAGAAGTTAAAATGAGGCACGAATTGTGTTTTTTTCCACTGATCTCAAATCTTATTCAAGGGACATGTTTATCTAATGAACACATGAAAGTCTGTTATAATAGTGCCCAACCAATTTTCACATCAGGCATTTTGTAGAAAAATTCCCACGTCAGTCAGGATTAAAAAGGATGTTCATTAAAACGTTTGTCTTTTTTACAGATAAAAGATAATTTACTCGTTTTTTTAAAGAAAAAGCGTACACTCTAAATGTCTGTCTGTCTAGATTTTCCCCATAGAAGATATTCTACTTGTAAATTACCCAGAACAGTAATACATTGTCTTATCAGTTGTTTAAATCACTGATGTCATTAATTCATCGGCCAGTGTTGACAGACAAAACATGCACAGTATTTAGTATAAATATGGGAAACTTTCAGACAATACAAATAAAGGAGCAGCTGAACTGAGGCTCATTTGTACCTGTTTGGGCAGTGTGTAGCAAAATTTAATTTTAGTGTATATATATTTTTTTGAGGTCCTGAATAGCAAATATCAACACTTTTAGTGCAAACATATTGGTGGGAAAAACAAGCGTGTTATAACCTGAACCTACTCAGCTGTACTCCACCTGGTGCCGACAGAGTTAACACTGCCGTCTTGTCTCCAACACATTTGCATGTTTAACTTTGTATGTTTAACGTCACCTCAGTGTCTGTCTTCAGAGCAGTCTGCAGAGTCCTGTGTGAAGCAGCACAAGATCACCACTCATGTATGGTCATGGCTCTCTTACTAGACTCCCTGGGTCAGTGTGTGTCTGCACTGTCCAAACACTTCGCTGCTGCAGAGTCCATCAGAGACACCGTCAACTGTCTTCCTCATTCCCACCGGGAGAGACACTCAGAGGTCCGCCACAGAAAGGACAACCAGCACCAACAGGAGGACACATTGAAACCTAAGGTAGTGTTAACTCCTGCTGAAGAGGCCTCAGCAGTGTTACTCTGGATACGATCTGTGCCTTCCTGCTGCTTGCTGCCAGTCTTTGACATTTCTTTGGAGCTTGTTTTGGGTATACTTATCTTGAGTTGTATCTAATGCAGGTAACCAATGGCAAAGTCCCCACCTCCATTCTAAAGAGGCCAAGTCCCAACTACGGGTCAGACGCAGAACCCAACCACAGACGGAAAGGTGAACGGAGGGTTCGATTCAGGGAGCCAGAGACCACAGTACATGGTGAGAAAACAGACAAGTTAACAGTTTGCAACCGGTGCAGCCTGCTCAGTCACAGACAGTCAGCTGTGTTTGTACAACAAGAGAGAACATGCTGCCCTCTGGTGCTTTAACACTTGGACTAGTCCAAACTAGTCCAGTGACTTCATATCCCCCTTAGTGTCTGCAGCCTGTCTATGTCAGCTCCACACTTACACAGACATAAATAAGGGAATGCATGCATGCAGTAACAACATGAATGCCATTTTGAAGGTTTCTAAAGTCTTCTTTGGAATTTGTGCCATCCCAGCTCGCAATGGGGGCCCCAACCCACATGTAACACAGCGGTGAATGCCCTGCACTTAGCAGTAAAGAGAAAGAACCAAATGCATTTAAACATCCTGAGATTGCATCGTAAACTACTGTCCTTTGGGGATTCTCTACTATTTAAAAATAATGTAATGCCAAGAGACTTCCAAACATGAGCAAGTGATTTAGTCTTTCACAATTAATTATGCATGCAAATGAGGCACCATGGAGTCTGTTCCAGAAAGATAGTGGAGTCTATGAGGGCACAGCAGCTGTACATCACAAAGGTTGTCTGCTGTTGACTGACTGGCCTCTTTTCTGTCGGCTTCACAGACATTCCTTACTGTGACTGTTTAGGTGGTAAGTCTGTTTGAAAGTGTTCAGAATCACTATGTTAATGTGCATGGGAAAGTGACAACAACACCACTACGCATTTTTATAAAACAACAAAAAACACTCTTCTGGATGTAAAAATGCGTGGGAGAAGCATTACGAAAAGGGATTTATGCTCATTGTTAGGTAAAACAATTCAATTAAATGTCACTTTTGATTAACATTGTTGCCTGCCATGCAAAATGGAGTTACGCCCGTTCACCCCATTTTTTTAACAATGTTTGAAACACAGAGAGCACAGTTTGTGTGACGAGGCTCCACTACCACATAAAATCCCACATTAAAAACTTTTCTGGGTCAAGGGGAAAGAGAGACACCTGTGCACATGACAATTCAAATTCTCATTTACAAACCAAAATTGTGAAAAAAAAAAAACTGCTCTTGATTTCCTTGTTTGTAGCCTATGAGACAACACCGTCACGCCCCCACCTGGCCCTGTTTACTTGCCTCTTCCTGCTGATGTCATTCCTGGGTGTGGCCATGTACTGCACAGACCGCCGGCGCCCACAGCGAGTGTGCGAGGAGCTGGAGGCCACTTTGGCTGTCTACCTGCTGCACATGAAACAGCTTCTGTGGGGCTGCTGGATATGGCTGACTATGCAGTGACTGAGACCGACCACAGGTGGAGACATGGAGCCTCCTTGATTATTTCCAGACCCCTCTTTTTTTTTTCCTATCTTTGAGGAGCCCAGGCCTGCAAACACCTCAGCCATTTGGCACAGATCTGTACACTATCTGTGGTGTTGAACCACTCTCACAGTGAAAAGGGGGAAACTGTATGATCCCAGAAATATGTAGCTTCTATGTCTGTATGTTTATATGTACTAAGGTGGTGGTCACACCACTCCTTATTCTGATTTTGCACATCTGCAATGTCAATGCTCACATACAGTATAACGCTCACTTAATCACCACCATTGGATTTTCAGTTCATGTCACAGTCTAATGTACGTGAGTGAATGTTTCCATGGAATGCAAATATTTATTTTGTTACAGTACATAACTTTGTGTATATCAGATATTACACAGAACTGAATGTGTATATATGGTTAAATGTACTAAGGACTATCACAATATTCCGCCTTGTAATTGCACATAAATGAATGTAGAGATGGTTGGAAACAGCTTTTGATTGGCACGGCTCACTTTCGAGAGGAGGAGGACGGAAGCACAAATGTGTAAACTGTTCCAATAATGATCAGAAAGAAAACACAGGGCTGCATCACCTCACAGTACCAAGTTGAATGACTAACAGATGAAAAACACCTCTTTCTTCACAGACTGTCTTCAGCTGATTCCTAGCTCCACTGAGAAGGAAATCTGCAGCACAATGTTATGAATTCTCTCTCCTTATCTAATGCCGAAGAGAATATACTCAAACCGAATGAATGCTAATGCTTTTGACAGTGTTCCTCTTTATAACCGCTTGAATCCCACAAAATATCCTTGATCCTAAATGTTATTTATTCTTCTATACTGTATATCTGCATCTACGCAAGTAACAAACTTTCAATTTTTTTTAATTTTTTTTACTTTTTGTTACCTGTTACATTTCTATTTCAAAACAATAATATTCAGGTTTTAATCGTGATGTCAAATGCTCATCAAGCTTTGGACAAACACATGGACGGGTGTGGGCTCAACATATATTTGCAATACGTAAAGAAATGAAAAAGAAACAAGGATGATCTCCTTATCTCAATTTAATTTCTACTAATATGAGGCCAAACACAGAAGTATAACAGAATCAGATACTGTATATGAGTCCCTTTATCAAATGAAGCAAGAAAAATTCAAACAGCCAAATGAATTATAAGTATTAAAGGGCACAGTGATACACATCCGGCAGACCTCTCACTTTGAGCAATAACACACAGCACATGGTTTCCAGTAAAACATTGTTCTTTATATATAACAGGTTTCAGGGAACTCAAAAGGAAAGCGTTTGGATTTAGGAGGTTTCACATTTGAATGTCAAAGCAATATGAGGCCAATAACACCTGTATGGAAGAAAGAAATACTCTCGACTCTGTACTGTCAAACTAAATTGTCATTAGCAATAAAACTACCCAGTGAACTCATGTCCTGTATATGCACATATAGCTTAGAAGATGCATTTCACGGCTGTCCAAACATTTATGGTCACTTTGAAAGAAGTGCCTTTATGAGGGTTTTCTTGGTTCGTACCGTTTTATGATTTCAGTTTTTTGAATAAAACTGTCATTGCCTATCAAAGTCAAGCAGACGATGCGCTTTCTTCCTGTAATCTCTGGCAGCGAGTGAATGGCTGATGTGTATGTAACAGGGAGAGAGATGCATGCAGGTACATTTGTGCGTCTATTCACAGTAATACAGTATATTGGTTTGTAGCCTAGAGAGTGAGAAGGAGAAGCCTGAGTTACTACTTTATATGGCACAAAATAGGATTTGGTTGGTTTTTTTTATCTCACACAGATTGCCAAAAGCATTTTTGGACTGGCTGCCTGATACATGAATGCTCTCAACTACAATTTGTCGTTTTCATTAAACACCTTTTGTAACCATTGATAAGTGTGTGAATGCACTGCAAAAGCACAAAGAATTTTGCTTTGCTGCGGCATGCAAAGAATTCTCACTTCTCGCGTAGTGTGCAGTGCGCAGTTTCCCACCAGAAAGAAGCCAGCTTTAGGAACACATTGATTGGTGTATAAAATAAAACAGCACCCCTTTACATGTAAAGACCACCACCCTATGAATTTTTCATGCATTAGGTCCATGCAGGAGTTTCACAAAGACAACATGATCTATCGGCCAATCTGCCAAAGCCAATAATACTGTGTTGCTAAATAGAAAGTCAAGAGTTGATAAAAACACTGCGTATACATTTCCGTTAAATTGTTTTAATACTATCAGAGCTGAACTATGGTGTTGTGTGTGTGTGTTGAAGAGGAACGCACACAGTGGATGAAGAAGCTCAATAAAGCAGGACTCTTCAAGGATTAACAACCATTGGGAGACTTTGCGGGGAGAAAATCGATTACCTTTGGGGAACAAAGCTAAAACTTTCCGTTTGATTCAATCCGTGGTCAATGGGAGCAAAAGCCAATTCATTTTGATTGTCTACATAGGCAAACATTGGTGTTTCTCATGGCAGGCGAGAAGACTGTATGGCTGAGTGTGAGTGTGTGGGTGTGGTTGTGCGTCCTCTGGTTTCTAGATCAGGCCAGTCTTGAGGTCAGAGCTGCGGCGTGAGGAGCGGCCGAGCAGCAGGTCCTTCTCGTGTATCAGGCTGTCCAGCAGGTCCTCTTGTCTGTAGTTATGGTAGACCTTCAGGAACGCCATCACTGCGATCCCAAGCCAGGTGAGCCAGGCAGCCCACAGGCCAAACTGCAGGAAGGATACTGCTGTAAATATGTCTGAGATTCAGGATTTTGTTAAACTGTCGGGATGCTATTACTAATACAACAGTCTCACCTGAGCTATAGCAAACTGGTCGTAGAAAGCGGAGTTGTCCAGACCAAGTTCTAAATCTGTGTCCTGCAGGTCCTCACAGCTAAAATATGACACACACACAAGCTGGTATTTAGGAGGACCGCTGCGCTGCGGAATGAAAAGTTGAGTTTTTGTTTTTGCCTCACCTGCTGGGCATGGTGCCGCTCTCAGTGATGGAGTCGCACCACATGTTGAAACCCACGCTGACTATGGTGCTGGACAGGAAGACCGTGAACACCACCAGGGAGCTGATGAGTAGGTTGAGGAAGGCGTTGAAGATGGAGCTGCAGGCAGGTAGAAGAGAAACTGAAGCGGATAAAAGCTGTGCGATCTCTGCTTCATGTGTGCATACATTCCAGTCATGGAATACAGCAGGTGTACGAAAACTGTGATGAACGGTGCCTTTCAGTCACACGTGAACATAGTGGCACACAGGCTGGCCATACTGCATGTGAGCCACAGTATGACTTTGATTACTCAAAGTGTACACAAGTGTTTTGAATCCATATTTATCATGGAGGATGACAGCGATTCTATATGGCTTGTGTCATCATACCATAGCTTATATGACATGCAGTAAGGGCGTGGGAGATGGACAGAAAAAAAACACATTTACATTGAGCTTTTTATGGTGCTGCCATTGAACTGTGATGAACGAGCACAAGTGAACTGGCACTCACTCGTCGTGCCCTTTGCACAGGAAGAACAGCAGCCTCCATGCTTGCACTGCGGACAGGATGAGGGACGCTATCCCGACAAAAGTGATGAAGCTGCAGGACGACTCGGGTCCCCACTCCTCCACGATGAAGCGCTGCTTCGACACAGTGATGTTCTCATTCTGCCACATACCCCGCGTGAACAGCAGGCACTTCCCCCCGAAATCCTCCGTGTTCTCAGACAGGGGCACCACGGCGATGAAGCCGAACACGAAGGCTAAAAAATAAAGGATGCACTGGGCGAAAATTAAATTATCGAGGGCCATTTTTCTGCCTCCCTCTTCGGCTCTCTGCGTCCTGGAGAAACTGCGCCTGCGCAGTGACGGCAGCGATGAGCGTAGGCGCAGCATCCGAGGACGCGTCCTGCTGCACATGAATGAGCAGGCTGAGGCCTTCAGGGTTCTCCATCTTATCCACATCCAGACTGTGGCGATGTGCCACTTCACTAGCATTCGCAAAAAGTATTTAAAAGTTATTTGTGACATTTAACGCCTTAACATATGTAATGGGTGTGAAAATGTAACTGTTCTAAAATACTTAAAATAATATGTAGGTGAAACTGTTCTGTTAGTGTTGTTCAGTTGTTGTTAAATTATAAGTTATTATCAGCCATTATTTTGATAGAAAGATGTGTGTTTACATGTCAGCACTTCCGGGTACTTCCTGTAGGGGGAGCGTGTTGCTTGCGGCTCGTTCATTATACTTTGGACTTTCTGCACATTTCTCCCCTTGCAG